>JBBIGA010000138.1:18949329-18975790 GCA_037576975.1 Alestes dentex
CACACACACACACACACACACACACACACACACACACACACACACACACACACTATATATATATATATATATATATAGTCTTGTTTAAAGTTCCATGCTCAAAACCACTTTATGGTCCATAATAGCAGCAGGGTACTTCAAAGTGTTATTTCCGTGACCAGAAGAAAACATACAGCTCATATAAACCTTGTCTGTGTCTGAACTCCATACGCACCGTGCCTCTCACTTGAAGCTTTTTAGGCTCTGGCGACATGTCTTGAGGGATGAATTTGATTGGCCCCTTGATTTGCCTTCTGGACCTCTTGGTGCCATCTGGAAGCGTCTCCATGGCGATGTCCGCCTCGTCACTGCTGGCCTGGTCGCACTCAGAGCACTGCCTGAAAAGGACGAGGGACAGAGGGCCAAGACTCATTCGTTTCTATTCTTCTGTATTGATATCATTCATCCCAATAAGGTAGTCTGAATGTATGAAAGCGACAGAGCAAGGGAGAGAGCGAGAGAGAGAAAGGGAGAAAAATACTAAAATATCTGGTAAAAAAAAAAAAGAGGAAAATACTAAGAAAGATACCTTCTGATTTTGCTGTGCTCCTGGCTTAGGCATGTGGGTGCCAGTAATTAGATATTAGACTCAGCCCCCTCATAATAATTTTGGCCTTCAAACACCTTCTAATTAACATCTAGCAGACTTTTATATCCAAGGACTAAATGGGTCACGTAAATCAGCAGCAAAAAATCTTAAAATCGAGTCGTGACTACCCACTATCAGTCACGTGTTGCTCACCAGTAACTGTTCTTGGTTTTCTTGGGCATGCGGGTCAGAGGGGGGTCCAGGCAGCCCAGGTGGTAGTGCAGCTTGCAGGTGTCACATAGGAGAAGCAGATGCTGGTCCTGGTTCTTCTTACAGATCCCACAGCTGCACAGAACACACCAGTTTATACTCAGATCAGCCCAATGAACAGCTAGGTAGGATTCCAACACTGAAGATGTTTACATGTATTTTGATTAGGTGCCACGTCAACCAAACTATTATCGAATGCAGGCTGAGGCTCACCTGTAAAGCACTGCTGGGAGGCTGGAGGACTTCCCAGGGCTTCCACCTTCTTTCTTACTTGGCTTTCTCTCTTTTGGAGCTTTCAAAATGGCCGGTGAATTCAGTTTCTGTGAAAACACAGTGAACTCATTACTTCCTTTTTCCTAATGATTTCTAGAAGTCGGGGGAAACACCTCCTCCCTAATATCCCATCATACAAGACTGTATGTGACAAAATAAACTCAACAACAGAGACCATGTTGAGTGCCCAGTCAGAGCCTGATGCAGACTGAAGGAATTGCGCTGAGGTACTCTGTGGTATTAAAGGCCCAACGATAAGTACAACCATCAGCCAGAAGACCAATGACAGGTGAAGTGAATAAAACTGAGTTTCTCATTACAGTAGCATCTGTCAAGGGGTGGGATATATTAGACAGCACATGAACAGCCAGTTCTTGAAGTTGATGGGCTGGAAGCAGGAAAAACGGTCATAAGGATCTGACCGACTCTGATCTATAATCAGGTTTTGCGGCAATGACTGCAAAACTCGATTATGGACGAATCTGATCCAAGATCAGTCTTCTCCAGCCCTGATGTCCAAGATAGCAGGCCACAGAGATGATATTTCCTTCATTTTATACGCCATGGAAGTGGAAGAAAAATAAAATGAAAATCAATGTATTGAAATTTTTTGGTGCAATACTATTTTCATACAATGGCACCAAGTATCAATATTTCATATAATTTGATATTCTTTTATTTTGGTACACATACTGACAACATTACTCCTGACGTTCAGAAGACTATGCAAGACCATAATCTTCTCTTGAGTCACAGTGGAAACTGGAAAGTAATGAATTGAGAAAATTCAAGTTAGATGAATCATGTTACTTTCTGTATAACATAAAACTTTTTAATACCTTAAGAGAAATAATTAGAAGATTCACAATAAGATTGCACTGTGGCCTCTGTTACGTCATACTAAGAGTCCTAAATCACATCAGCAAGTCTGTGCCACCTTTAATGAGAAGCTGGCTACTTAAAATGACTATGGCTATTCTGTAGTACTGTATCGTTTTCAACATGAAGCTTTCCTACGACCGCGATAAGAAAGTCATAAATCTTTATAACAGAGGCAAGCATTTTCAAGTAATCAAATTTATTTCTCCTGTTTATTTCTCCCGAAGTTTTTAAAAATAAAAAAATGTCTTAACTATAAAGCGACTGAGTGAAGGACGGAGTGATCTCTGAGAGAAATGGGAGTTGATAGTAGCAGAGAAGAAAGAGAAAGGACCTTCTTGCTTTTCTCTCTGCATCTTTGCTGTATCGCAACTGTCAGGGTTAATTAGAAAAATTATCTCACAGGGCCCTGTGCCACAGCAACACACACTGCCTTCTCTCTAGAGTCGCTCTAATCTGAGCGCGCTCGGTTCAGCGTGGCTGCGGCGCCGGCCGCTCTCATGGCTCGTGCATGACCGCAGGGCTGAGAGCAGGCCACAGAGAGCAACCTAAAGAGACTTCCAACACTCCACACTCAGACCTCTGGGCCGGCGCAGAGATACAGCCCATCTCTGTGCATTCGCAATTTAAGCAAGATTAGGAAAAGGAAAACGGGGAGAAAAAAATGTGTTGGGTGTTTTGGACACACAGACAAGCACCAGGCGGAGGGCCATCTGGCGGCTGTACTGTGGGAGCTAGATGGGTTTTTCTACCTTATGCGCATTTTGGAGGTCGCTATGGCCTCCAGGGAAGAGCCACACTACTGTCATTTCACTGACTGATCTTCCGCCACTTGGGAAACCATATTGACATTGCAAAATCAACACAGACGTTAAAAAAACAGACAAAAAAACCACACCAAACACTACTTTACACCATGACGTTCTAAAGACAAGCATGAAATATTCAAACACTGCTCACATTAAAGAGCATGTGTCATGCATGCAAAACCAGTCCACTTTAAATTCCTTGTTTTTGTGATGTCAAAATAGCCAAGACATTTATATAAAATTGCCCACACTTAAGTTATAAGTTGTGTTTCAGACTGCTTTTTAATGAGGCACAAAACAGGACAGCCAATCAGAACAGAGGTTATTAACATATCATGTTTAAGGGCACAGAAACAAAAGCAACCTGTTTAAAAAAATGAATTAGGACTATTTCTGGTATGTGAAACCACACAACTGCTGTAAGTGCAGCTCAGATAGGGAGGAAAAAAAAAAACCAACAACAAACATTCCTTATAAGTTCCACACACTTCTGAGGATACTTTTATTCCACTTTTGCTCCCACCGAACTTCTGCTCACTCTGGCTGCTATGAGTGATGTGGCCCTCTCTGGGGGACATCAATAATTTGAGGGTAATGTACAGTCGCTGGTGACTGATCGGGAATGAAAACGTAGCAGATAGATGACACAAAGGCACAAGCCACTTTGACTGATGTTGCTACTTAAACAGTGCACGTTTTCTAATTATGTGATTTATGGCCATCATTGTGAATTCACTGGTGCTCTTCCTCCAGACCTCCGCCGGCTGCCTTCCATGCCCTTACACCATTAGAGAAATGTTCCGAATTGTTTTAATTAACCTGTCTTTTATTCGCTTAACCATTTATTTAGTGTGGATGAACTCAACTGACGCAAGTTCTTGGATTTGTAACATTTGCAATGTAGTTTTTGTAGATCCGGACCACTACACGTGGACATCTGATTAAGCAGAGTAACATCTGTTTTTACTCTGTTTGGTTTGTTTTATAAACCAAATTCATATTCGTAGCAGCTTTAAGGATGTCCAGTCTTCGGCCTAACATTTCCTTTGAGGCATCATTTCAGAGGCTGTGCTGCTGCATGTGCATCATAGTGATTAACAAGGTGACAAAACATAGACAACCGGCGATACTTCCTCAGTGACATCCCATCTCCCTGATGCATCTGAGTGTGAGGAGGGGTGTGTGTGTGGCGAGGCCTCACAGCTTGTCTGAAAGTAAATTCTCATTCAGTTTCTGTTTCCGTCACTCATTCGCACCTCTGCGCAGGTGGACACGAGGTGAAGCACCTCTGAACGAGCTCCCTGCAAGTCAAAGACCAGTCATTCAAATGACACCATAATTCCAATTGTTCTATATTAATTAATGCATGAATTCCTACAAGAATCAAAGCAAAAACACATGTTTGGATGTTTGGAACGATCTTATTAAGATCCCTTTTTACTTTCACAGCCTTGTTAGCTGTTACCAGTGGCACAGAGTCCCCCACACCATTTTAAATGCCACTGTGAGTAGCACTGTTATTTAAACATAAAGAGAGACCTTTGCATTTCTCACTCATTAAGCGACCGTCACCCATGGCGCCACGCCGTTGCCATAGTGAGCGGAGGGAGGTCAGGGGCTTTTAGCTGCCAGGTCGGGGCTGAGTGCATGGCCAATGACAGGTCAATCAGTTAGCACAAATGAAAGAATTTCACAAACAGCGGGGCCATTACGGCAAGGAGAATTACCCGACGCTAGCAACCCCATGGGGTGCTGCCCACAATCTGGATTTCCCTCAATCACAACTCATTCCCATGGTGCACGCAAGGCAATCCAGGGGGTGCATTTCTCCCTTTAAAGTACTCAGAGAACTCAAATTAGAAGTGACGAGGGATCTGTTAACAATCCACTGACTGATCAGACACTGGTTTAGTGACAGAAGAAAGGGCCTTAGACTGGCAAAAAACCCAATCAGATGTCACGTAAAGGGAACCCTGATGTTATCAGCTATAATATTTGATTATAATCACGCTTCTTTGTACTCCAGTGCTGCATTTCGCCAAGGCCTTATCAGGTAATGTCATGCACCTTACTTAAATTTCTAAGCCTCTTCTCACTGATACAAAAGGACATGATGCAGTTGAGGGGAAAAAAAACAAACAAAAAAAAAAAAACAATGGGGTTAAGCAAGTAAAAGCGAATGTTACTAATCAAGTCTCGACCTCAGACCTGCATGTTACAGCATCAGAGTTCCTACAATCTCACTTCAGCATTCATTTATATTAATCACAAGGCAATGCAGGTTATCGAAGAAGACAGTAGGTCCTAAAACTGGTCCTGGAGCACCCTGCTCTAACACCAGCTCTAACTAATCAGGTAATAATCAAGCCTTTTCTGGGTTGAAAATGCAGAGTAAGGGGATTCTAGGAAACACACACACACACACACACACACACACACACACACACACACACACACACACACACACACACACACACACACACGTTTCTACATATTACAAATAAATATGTAATTTGAGTACCAACCTTCAAAAGCAGTGTGAGCAGAAATATAATGCCACAGAGCCTGCAAGTCAGTCTCTATGGCATTATATCTGAGAGGATAATTACAACATTCATTAGAAATGTCTGCTAATTTAACAAAATCATAATTTTATGACGTTTGAACGAAATGAGACGTCCATTTGATTATATTTTACAGCGCTCTGTTTTGTCCTGTGATCCCCTATCAAACATTTTATGTCACAACACCTATCCCCTTGTGGTTTCTGCGAGGTCATCCCTCTGTAAGCCCACTGGCATTGCAGTAAAGAAAGGGGAGGGGAAAGAGCAGGGTTGCTTGCTCAGGTGTGTATACACATGAGTGTGTGTGCGCAGGTGGATTGAAGGAGAGTGAAGGGGGTAAAGATGGACAGGGGCACAGGGAGAGCAGGGCTAAAGGTGAAAGAAAGGAGGGAGGAGGGAAGTCGTACCTGTCCAAGGATGCCCCCCATCATGCTCCACATGGCCTGGCCCTCCGTCCTCAGTAGCCCATTGACATTCTGCATGTCCTCCAGAGATTCGCACAGCTGTGGCAGATAAAACAGAAGCAAGGCAGCAGATAAGATAAGACAAGGACAAGCTAGGCAGCTCTGTCCATTAACACACACATCCACATACATGCACGCACACGTATATTTTATAATATATCTCACACACACACGAGACAGATCCACTTAAGAGGACAAGAACCCAAAACAAGCAGAATTATAATAATCAATATCATCAGTGGATACTCTAGCCATAATTTAAAAAATCTTTTGTCAACATGCCCAGTTGCATCCTGCAACTGCAGTAGTTTCTAGACACTGAATCACAAAACTCATTTAACCCATTCACCAAGTGAAGCAGCGGGCAGCCAGGAACACAGCGCCCGGGGAGCAGTGTGTGTGGGACGGTACCTTTCTCAAGGGTACCTCAGTGGTGCCACCAGCAGTCCTGGGATTCAAACGGACCTTCTGATTGCAGGGGCAACTCCCTAACCACTAGCCCACCAGCTGCCCTTTTGTTTTAGGCTCCTTTAGTTAAAATGTGTTTTACAAATTCATATTTATTTGACAATGGGCCTTAAATAATATAAATAGAGTCACAGGAGGAGTGTGCCAATATCTCTGGTCAGTGCAGTTAATTAGCATCTACAAAAAAAAAAACAATACAGAAGTATACTGCAGTGGTGTTCTCCATCCACAGTATATATCCTTCCCACAAGTGCGCGCACACACACACCCTGACACACATCAAGAGCTCCGGAGCTCTGGCATTTCAGTGTGCGAAGGCCACTCAGAGCTCCAGACAGTAGATAAGCGTCAGGCAGGCTTGTGATAGAGAGCATGATGAGAGGGAACGGTGAAGAGGTGAAGTTATTATGGAAGTGTGAATCTAAACTACAGAGTCCTGCGTCTTATCTCCGCTGTGTGTGAAGATGAGACTATGTGCAGAGAAGCTAACGCTAACATTTAAAAATCAGCTCACAGTGACAAGAGACTCCACTCTCCTGCACCCAGCTCATCTGGGTCAAATGTTCAGAAAATTCCGCTGCCATGTGGGGGAATGGATATTATTAACTTCAATCTTCAAATCATTCCCATTTAAAAATGGTCTGCAGTCTGACATACAGAAGAGGACGGTGAAATGTTCTAATTTAGCTTCCACTAATATTTTCTGGCTCTGGCTCCACAGACTTACAGTCATCTGCAGAAATCAATAAATAATGTGATAATATTATAGAAAACCACCATTATTAAAGTGATGGTATTTTAAATAATAACCATTCATACTGCTTGTAATGTAATGTTTGAGAGTTACATTTTATAAAAGTTAAATTTCATAAAACACTTCAGAAGAAGAAAATAAGGGTATTTTCACTAAATGGGTCTACAATAAGATGTCAGTCTTTTTATTTAATTTATGATTTGTAAAAAAGCTTTTATAAATAACTCTGAAGGTGATGAAAATGAGGAATAGTGATCTGTGTGTTCCATGCACTTTGTTGAGCCACTCAGCACAGACGGGGCAGCAGAGCAACACAAAAATTGTCCATGTGGAACTCTCTCGTGGTTTCCATGAGGGACATGGAACAAGCAACTTGTAAAAACTAAAATTATAGTTCATATTAATATTTCTATAATATTAGTGGTTATTTGAACGCTTAGATCCTAAAAACTGGCATCAGATACAATTTTCTGTTGGAACCTAGTTAAAAATAAATTTTTAGACATAAAGATGGCATTTGTACTCTTATGTGTGATGGTTTTACAATGGAACCTGCTTCACACTACAACTGTACACCCCCGTCAACTGTAGACAATACGGAATCTTGTCCAGCCATCACACATCAGTGAATGTGACCGTACTGTCAGGCTACTATTTTAACATTCAGATTTTCTCGATGATTCGGACACTTTATATTCTGCTTTATGTGTGCAGTAACAGTCACTCTGGTTCCGAAAGCGATTTGTCACCGTCTTCTTCGGAGGCCAGGGTCGTCTTAAAGCAATTCGAGCAGTGCAATTAGCAACACACACTCCATTAATAACGCTTAATATGTGTCGCACAGAAAGACTGAACGCAACATTAACTCCCTTCACTTCTACTCCTCTCCCTTATTCCCTTCATCACTGGGACTCATGGAGCGCTACTTCCTACACACTGCCCGAGATCAGAAGCTCAGGAAAAAGCCAGGGAAAAGAGAGAATGGAAAGAGGTGGGGGAGCTCTACTGTAAAACAGACTTCCTCTGCTAATATGTCCTCTTTATGCTATTGTTCTTCCCAGCGGAAGGCTTCTTAAGCCACATTTGAGTAAATAAATGGAGCGTAATTGATGTCACTTAGAGACTTAGGCAGAGGAAGAACAAGAGCCAGCTTCTTTGGCTGAAAACATCTACAATAAGACAGGGAAATGTCTGAAGAGAAGACAGAAGAGAGAGAACAGAAGAGAACTTCATCCTGATCTATGCGATTAATCAACTTCACGTTCTTGGCACAAAACAAAGAATAAAATGTGCGGTGGTGGGTTTTTTTTGTCCTCTTAACCTTGTTGTACTCCACATGCAGCTTCTCTTGCTCAGACTCCAGCTTGTCTTTCAGGTTCTTCTGCTCCGAGATGTTGTCCTGGATCTGGATCATCCTCATGTTCCGCTCTGAATACCAATGGACACACACAGATCAATACAAAGATGGTTATCTACCTAAAGAAAAAAAGAACATCAGAGAGAGACAGGGAGGGAAAGAGAGAGAGAAAGAGGGAAAGAGGGGCTGGGAGAGAGAGAGACAGAGGGGGAAAGAGAGCATACTGATGGAGGATAGGCCTCCTACTGGAGCCTAATGGAGTGTGCGCCCAAGGTTACCCCACACATCTGCTCTTAGCATCACTCATTTGGAGGGCGAGTGCCTCTCTGCAAGGCTGCCTACCGAGTGGAATACATGTCTGGCACTGATTCTCTAATTCCGCCTGCTGTTTTGCAGTAAGAGATGAGTGTTAGAGGATAGTAAGCAGCAGATGTTGCAAGTGGAAGCTTTTCTGCATTAAAATGAGCGAAGCAAATATGGTGGAAAATGTTGAATTTCATCTACAAATATCATCAGCATCTACACGCTATAATGCTGACATGTTCCCACAACCCATGCAGCTAATAAGCTCATTTTAAGGCATTTCAGAGCCTGCAATGCTTCAGAATGGCAGATGTTTCACAGCAGCAAACATGCAGGTCAGTAATTCTGGCCTCAGCATCCCCTTAAGTGCATGGGTGTTTCACCAACTCAGAGTGTCAGCGACCTAGCACTTCTATCTAACACAGATTGATCTGCAAACGGCTATCATAGTGTGGAAATGTCAGCTTAACATAGGCATGGCTCAGCCCACGTACCCAGGTAGTAGTTGACGAAGTCTGCGGTGAGGGCGGGCTGCTTGTGTTTGCGGCGGCCATCTATGCTGGCGCTGGTGTCGGACGTGTCCACGGGGAAGATGTCTGTGCTGATGCCCATGAGCTCTGCCTTGCGCATCAGCTTCCGGATGGCTGAGGCACTGGAGGTGAGTGGGCGAGGCAACTTCTCACGCGGCACCCACGCCTGCGGCCGAGTGTTCCGCGAAAGCTCCGCCTTCGCCCGGTACTGCTGCAAGCGTGTAGTGATCCTCGCCTGGAGTTACAGGCAGGAATTGCATCAGTATAAAAAAGCTTACAGACTCTAAACCCTAAAACTGAAGCTAAAAATCCATTCAGACATTTTTTTTTTTACATATGTATTATTTTCACTACTTAAAAACCCCGCTATGTTAATATTTAATGAATGGACCAATAGAATAAACAAACATGGAATAAACACAAATGTTAATTTGCATTACACTTAACATTTCTACCCCCTTCACCTATCATTTTGCAATGTTGGAAGATTTTGGTTTTGTTAGATCAGCACCAATATATGGTAAGTAGGAACCGTAAATGTCACCAAGACCCTTAAAAAAACACTTTAACTGCTGAGCTTGTGGATACTCAGGGGTAGAAGAACTGGAGACACTCAGTGCTTTAAAGTAGTAGAAGGACCCTGTAAAGCTTGACGGCTCAAAAGTGGTCGCTCAAACCTGGGCTTCTGGAGTGAGTTGCTTCTCTCTCTCATGCAGTGACACTTTGCAGTAGGACTGCAGAGCCAGGTAGTTCTTCCTCTTCCACTTCCTGTCAAAGCGGTCAGCATGCTGCTTGCAGTAGGCAAAGAAAGGGTCGGCAATGTCCTAGAAAGAAACAAGGCCACTGTCAGATGGAGACGGACTACAGAAGTCTACGGAAGTGGCAGCGGCACTAAGCTTGGTTTGCAGGAATAACTCCAGTAACGTTGAAGAAAGGTCACTTTATGCTTGCATAAGCAAAAGTATGAATGGGACTGTGCAGACACAATACATTAATTCTTGTGTCTCTGTTCTGCTTTGTAGTCTTATTGCAAGCAGCTCCTTCTTTGCTGGCCTCCAGTTTACCTACTGTAAACAGACACTCAGAGTGCTATGATGTGAAAGGTCCCACTACTGAGACACCAAGACAGATGGTTCCCAGTGGCGGTGATTCAGTGAGTACTAGTGTTCTATAGAGTTTAAGGCCTCTAAAAGCTACATCCTACATTCAATACTGATGAATATGCTGCATGATGTTCATAGTTTTATGATAGTTTTAGGTTTTGGCCTAAAATAGTTCAAGACTGAGAGGTATGCAGGGCATTTTAAAAACCAGTCACACCAGACTTTTGCAGTTTGTGTCTCCTTGTGAAATGGGTGTGACCATGGCTGGCCTGGAGGAAAGAAATTCTCCATGTAGGTGCTGTTAGCTAGATGATTAACTCCCAATGCACAAACATATTTGTACCAGATAATATACATGTGAGAGTATAGTGCTGCACAATAACGTATAGCAAGGAAAAGTAGGGATGTTACCCATAACAAAAACTAAAAACACAAACGTGAACATAATTATATAAGTATGACAAACATTCACCACAAATTAGTGCTACATGCTGATCAAGCAGCAAGATCACAAAAGAAAAGATTATAAACTGCCGGCTGACTGCATACCATATAGTCTCTCTTTTGTGTGTTTATTTATAGCCAATGGGGAAGAAATGTATCAAGGGACACAGCTAATTTTTTTAACTTGGTAAGTTGGTCTGGTCCTAAATACTGTGTGTGTTGTAGACGTCAAGGTATTTCACCACCACAGTAAAGACATTTCTTGACATCTATCATTTCACATCGATACACTCTGAGTTACTTTACCGTTTCAACTATTTGATTAAGGTCCCCTTTAAAGCAGCAGGAAAAAGCAGACTAGTTCAGAAAAACATACAGACAGACAGACTGGACCTTATTTTACCTGGTCAATATACTGACATTAGTACCCAGTTACAAGGGGATACGATGCAAGAACCAAAAAATTTCACTAAATGAAATATTCAGCCATAACTTGTATAATCTAGGCAAAGTATAAATTAGTCTTCAGTGAGCTTAGACACCAATTACATCCCCAGGCTGATGTGAAGGGCGTAGGGAACGATGTAAAGCAGCTTTGTGGATTTAAAAGCCCAATCTCTACGCTTTTAAGTATTACGTATCGTCTCACAGTTGTAGATGTTGTTCCAACATCGCCATTTCTCCAGATTTCATTCTGTGTCCTCCAACTCTGGTAGGCATGATAATTCTAATGTATGGTTTCATTATTGGTGCAGATAGGCGTATCTACTCAGTGGCAGGCACAACCATTCTGGTGGTTGTTGGTAATGACGTCCTGAGCTCCACACTGCAGCCTGTGTGCGCGCAGATAACTGTGACAAATATGCCACAACAACAGGTCTGTAAATTTCCTCACTTTTTAAAAGGCTCCAGCATTTTTGCAGAGAGCGCAGGCTCCAGGGCTGGAGAAAATGATCGAGGGCGAAACCGGGCACGACTTCCAAGAACAGAAAGTGGCCACAGCATTTTTTTTCTCAGAAACGGAGTTCCAGCAAGGTAGAGCTTTAGAACAGAATGAACCGTTAACAGCCGCTTCATATCTCAGCCTTTAGACAGCAGACATTTGCTCCATAGCAACCCTGAATTCCACACACGCACGCAGACACACACACACACACACACACACACACACTCTCGTACAGACCTAGACTCCCCTCCCCCTCGGTTGAGGTTGCTGGAAGCGCTGCCATTTTCCAACTCCCTGTGCCCACGGAATCGTTTAGGCTTAAGGTGTCTCGCTGGATGCTATCGGTGTGCTTACCTGTTGATACGAGGCCCTTTGCACAGCTGACTGGATTAAGTGGATTGTGGCGAACAGGCACTTTTCCCCCAAGTGTTTATCAGCACAGAACGTCACCTTTATACCACAGGCCTCTTCGAAACGGGCTACAAATTTGAGCCATGAACTTGATGGGCTGTGACTATGGCCCAGCATGGCGAGACCTAGTCCTCATATTATTTAGACCACCTGAACCCCGGTGGGTAAGATAGGCAAGAATTAAATATTGACTGATTAAAAGGAAAAAACATTTGTCTAGGGGCAAACACCGTACACTAGCATAACGTTACATGTTAACGTTAAATGGCTAATTCATTTTCTAACCTTTTTACCTGCCCCTATTAAATAATTATTCAACAAGAACAAAAAGCCAATTTACACTATAGTCCCCCCAAATGCAAATGCAATAAATGAAGCATGTTTAACAACTATGAAAATATCTACTTTTGCAGATACTCTGGAGAGGAGCACAGTGCTAAAAACAGATGTGGGAATCTTTAATCTTGAACTTTGTCTGCAATTTAGTTCAATTTTATAGATAACCTTATGTCAAATAGACTTGAGATACCACATAAGCAAGTCTATGTGAGATGACTTAACATTTTAACACTGTCTGAATATATACATAATAACCTTACACTACACATATGTCAATGCAGAGCCGCCACATCTAGAGAAAGCAGAAAATCACAGAAATTTGATTCTGTGGTAAACAACACCTTTACTGGCCTCATGTTTTCATTCCTCTATTCAAAACTAGAGTTTAATTGCTATATTGAGTCTACAACAGGCTTGTCTGCTCACACTTATATGACGTGTTTCAGCAGGGACCACTTTTTAAATGAGGCACAATAAAAGAGGCAGCCAATCAGAGGTCATTTTCATACATCGGACTTAAACACCCAGTAATAAGGACGGCCTGTTTAGTTCTAAGAGATGTCAGAAATAGGTTTTTTTTTTTTTTTTTTGAATGAAATCTCTTTTTTGGTACACAAACATCATACACAGACGATGTTACAAGCAGAAAAAAAAAACAAACATGCAAAATACAAGCTGTTATGGTTACTAAAAACCTACTGAACTTTTCTCTAAATAGTCAACAAAATGGAGTATAAAAAAAACCTAACAGTGCATGAACCTTTCCTTCCATGCCAGCTAAGACACTGGAGTTTCCTCCAATTCCATATGCTGCTGCTGCATTTGGTGATGTAATTGATTATGATTACAGTACATCTTTAATTTGATGATATCATGCCCACTCTTGGTGATGGCTGCTGACAGGCGTAAATCTTAACGCCTCCTGTAGCCCCATGCTGGTGCGTGATTTATTCCAGCATGCCTGACTGCCTGGGTGGCAGCGGCGGCGGCAGCAGAGCTCGAACACGCCTGCACAGGGAGAGCCTCTGAGATGATGAAGGACTCAGAGCAGCTTAGGGCTGCTTTATTACACTGTGTACACGTAGACAGACAGACAGGCAGACAGGCATACACGGATGGACAGCAAACACTGCTTCCACATATTGGGCTTTATGAGGGGGAGATAGCTTCATGATGGATCAAAAGCAAAATGGTGACAGATTAGATCAAAATGAGCAGACCGTTGATTAGACAAGGAAAGTTCCACTTTAGAGCATAAATCTTTAAAACCTGTGTGTCCCAAACTTCCCATGGCTGTCTGTGCTTATGTTCAAGCTGCTTTCCGCCAAAAACAATGAATATCAGACCCCCCCATTTGTTATATGACCCAAGATTATGTCTCCTCACCTCTTCTGCAGCAGCCTCAGACAACAGCCCCTCCCGCTGTGCGCATGTCACGTGGAAAAAGGAGCGGCACATGCCCGCATCGCAGCTGATACACACACCCGTCCGGGCAAAACGGGTGTCCTCACACAGACTGCACTCCTGCACGACACAACGCTTCATTAGGCAGATTCTTATACATACCACGGCTTTGAGAAGGCAAAAGAAGCAGGTTACACTTTAGGCACTCTTCTCTTAAATATACTGCAGTTATAATTTAAACCTCCTTCAAATACCATTATTGTCCAAAACATCATAATGATGTAGCCAAGTCCGTCATGTTAACTAGCTTAGATGGTGTCTTAATTTGAAAATCCTAATCAAGGAACTGCAAGATGACCATGTGTTAGAGGTTGAATGTGAAAATGCCTAGAACATCATTAAAAAAAGCCCACATTCATTTTTATTGCATAACTCTCCATTACCGATAAGGTGGCCAAGCAGAGTCTAAAAGCCTATTTGACCTTGTCAGCACCTGACGAAGGAGAAGGTCACCATTTCAGAAACCTGAAAATATGTCAATTACAGGAGCTCAAAATTAAAATAATAATAGTCTTTTCAGGAGCGATTTCCTTTCAAATGTAAAGAACAAACCATTAAAGGAAGACTTTAAAAGACTCAAGTGCTTTTAAAAGTAATTTGCCTCAGAGTATAAGAACCTCTTCTGGCTTACTGACCCTAAAACTAACTTTCAGGTAAAGTAAATGTCAGAACGTCTCTATTGAAAGCGCAAAGTCTTTAGAGGAATGCACGCTATGGTTTCGAGTCAGTCAGAAGCAGCACTGTAATGAAACCTTTATAGGCTGATGAATCAAACAGCTTGATTAAGTGCACTTCTATATACACCACTTTGTTCTGTTGGGGCCCCGAGTCCCTCTGCAATAAAAATGTACATGAATTCCAGGCAGAATACTAGGTAATGTGACATTATACCCAATGAATCTGGAATAAAAACACCCAAAACTGGTAAAGCATAACTACAAGAAGGAAACACACTATGTAAAATTCTAGAACGACAGTGAAAAACCGAAATTTACATTACATTCCGATATATATTCTGATAGTTATTTTCATATATTTACTTCTTTGGATGAATCATGCTGCATTATTTTCTGCATAAATAAAATAAATCTAGAAATAAATTTTCCTGAGGGAAGTCATATGAATAATACTTTAGCTTGACTTCAAATAGTCATCATCACGTAGCAAACTACAAATGTAAAAAAAATGAAAAGACAAATGATAATCACCATCAAATTAAGTTCCATTGTCATACCTTGGCACCATACTTTGTGTAGTTCATCTCTGTTAGTGTTACTGGCCGTAGTTTGTCAATGTCTCCAAACGCCACCCCTGGAACGTAGAGTGCACATACAACATGCACCCACCTTTGAACAAAACACAAAGCCAGAGGGTTGGTGAAGGCATACAGATTTAACTTCCATTCAACGTCCCATCTGTTTAGATCTGTTTAGAACACATTCATTTTCAGCACTGAAATTTTAAGTTCTATGTACTTCTATTCTCTGAGCAGAAATCTGAAGAAATATGGGTCTTTGTGGAGCCACTCAAGTGTAGGCTCTATTGTCAGGGGTATGTGAGTTTGATCCCCAGTGATGCTATAACCATTGTTTGGCTGGGAGCCCAAGAGAGCATAATTGCCTTTGTTCTGTCTGGGTGGGTAGGGGGTACTCCCTCTGACCCCATCTCTCTGACATGACATAAAACTGAGAGTTGGCATTCTCCTTTAAGTGTGATGAGATGTCCAGTGATGTTACAGTAACAATGTGATGGGGAAGACCTAGGTAATGAGTGGGAATTAGAAATGACTAAACTGGGGAGAACTGTCCCAACTGGTCAAAGCATATGGCTAAAATATATGGCGCATCTGGAGGCCTAGTGGTTGGGGAGATGCCCCTGTGATCAGAAGGTTGTGGTTTTAAATCCCAGGACTGTACCCATGCCTTGCTTAGTGAATGGATTAAATGCAGAGAAAGAATCTCACATTGTTCACACTGTGTGCTGTGCTGTGGTGTGTTCACACATAAGGGGTAGCAAAGGAGACAAGAGGTACCAAAATTTAAAAAAGTTAGTTATCACCATATATTACATTTAGTCTTTTGGTCACACGGGACTAGTAATGTTTAATAACCAATAGAAATGAGACTGTAATTATGGTTAAAAATATCTGGTAAGACTTTACTTTAACCCCCGCTATTAAAACATCAACATAATGTCACAAAGATGTTATGGAAGAGGTCACAAGAGGTCAAGGCAAATTAAGTTCATTAACATAACCACTGTGATATAAAAAATATTACCATTTCCAGTAACTGTCATGAAAAGCACAGCAATGTTTGATAAAGACTTTAAATTAGTACGTGACAAAGGGTTACGTCCTCGTCCGTTGTTCATGAAAGCTGCCATGGAATGTTTCTGGCAGGGTTGTGCCAAAGGTGTGTTGCAGGGTTTATATTGCAAGTGTTACTGTCAATATACAAACTATATACAAACTTTTTTCAGTAAATTTAGCTGATGGACAAGAATGGGTTAAAAGTGTAGACTCTATTCCAACAAACAACAGAATTGTGAAGCCAAGCTATAGTGAGGAACACAGCCTTTCAGTAATGTCCCTTCATCACAGGAAATTCACATGATGGCTCAAACCGGCACTAAGTTGACCATTTCTTGTGACAAAATTTCGAATGCCGACTCGGGAATCCGAAGTCCAATATAAAGATATCCATCTCTCGCGAGCACGCGCTCCACATTTAATTTGCTGTGTTTTTCATGCTCTACTGAAGTAGCAAATTCGGGTGCAGGCAGGCTGAGGAGCACTATCAGCGATAACGTGGCTTGAGTCTCCACGCTCTACATAACTCTCGTCTCACCCCCCCCTTCTCTCTCTCTCTCTCTCTCTCTCTCTCTCTCTCTCTCTCTCTCTCTCAGCCCGACTATACCTCTTACCATTACCTCTCACACCCCTTCTCCCAATTCTCAACCTAGTGTTACTCGTGCTAATGAACAACAAGACATTTTTTAAGTTGCTGAGCACAACAAAATTCAGAAAGTTAAACAAGGATGTTGTTGAAAGTGCACCTTCCAGCATCCGTCTCTTTGAAGATCCCGTCCTGATTGGGGCAGAGTTCACAGCTGGGCGTGACTCCGTTTTTGCAGGCATCGCAGAACCACGGCTCAGTGGAGTTCTCTGAGGCTGAGCTCATGATTGAGTCGCTCTCACCATCGACTCCATAGCAGCCTGAGGGGAAAACAAAAAACATAAAATAAAATAAAATATTTGTTTAATGGCGTCATATACAGATAACTAGTGGCCTTCTGCTCCACGGTCCTTCCACGGTTCCTGGCAAAACTAGTTAACCTAAGGGATGAAAGATTGAAAGTTTCTCAAAATCATAATACAAAATATGCTATTTTCAAGAGCAATAATTCTTTATAAGTTCATTTATTGCATAAAACATTTGCAACTAATATAATAATGATTGCCTGTGATGTCAGAAATGTTGGTCTTAGGTTAAATAGCAAAAAATAACATGGAGCTTGTGAACTGCCTGTAGATGAGACCAAACAAAAGCAACCAAAATGTCATCCAACTGGCAGCCTGGCACACTACATTTGGCGTTGAAGCCTCAAGCTAGAAAAACTGGACATTATAGTCATCTGGGTCAAAATAGTAGGTCAGGACCTTATTTTATGATAAATAATAGCAATTTAAGCCACAGTCTCAAATTTGGTCAGAAAAACGGTTTAAATGTTTTCCCCTCTGTTCAGTCCTACTTTTCTCATCCAGCAGCCAAAATGAAACATGCTTTTGAAGTAAGCACATGCAATGTTATCTACGCATACAAACATTATCTCCTGCACCTTTAAGGCCTATTAAATCAAACGCAGCGCTCACAAAAAACATTTATCGGAGTTAAAAAGTGAAAACGAGTTTTCTGCTTTCTCGAGGGTACGTCGGCAAAAACACCAAAACTGATAGCAAATTTCTTCCAAATAATAATTACAAGAGTGTTGCATCACTTTGTCCCTGCAATGCTGGAGAAAGGAGACAAATGTCAGAACAATAAAAGCCAGCAGCACTGCCTACCTGCACATTTGCCAGCACTCTATCTAGTCTACACACTTCTGCTGTTTTTGTCTTCACCCACAGGGCTTTGATCAACCAGCAATATCAAGCAAGTGAAAGAGTGAAAGCACCAAGCCAATGAAAGTGTTCTAAATGTTGTCTTCTTAATTTTCCAGGGCTGCAAAAACAATTATTGCGCTGATCGGGTTACCATGGCACCTATTAAACTCGGCAAACGTGCTCCATGCCACCAATGAGGACAGCAATCAGCTCCTTCCTACCATTTCAGAGATAACGTTCTCACTCCTAATTCAACAAAGCAGCCTCCAGGCAGCAGGGGCATGGGGAAAGACCGGCAAATAAACTTTGAGTTTAGAACGCTTATCATAAGCTTGCTGGGTAGAGCACACGGACTGAATGTGGACAGAGAAGGACAATTCCCGAGAGCGCTGGAAAACAGATAAATTGGTAAGAAGCTAAATGGAAGGGTTGAAATTCCACATAATGATGCAAAATGGGGACGAAAGCAGTCTATTGTGCTAAAATACACTGTTTAATGGAAGCAATTCGCAATTATGTCAGTAAGTCTCATTTCTTCGCCATTCCCAGTAGTTCTGAGCTCTGTTCTTCATCTTTAAACAACCTCAAACATTTCACCTGTGCACGTTAAAGCCACACACTCCTTCCCAGCATGCGGGAGGTAAACTAGAGGCTTTTGGGCTAGTTTTGACCCTGCAGTGAGCTTGGAGGGCAGGAGGAAGCATCCTCGGAGGGTTCATACGGCTCAGCTCGACGTTTATTTCCTTGGAGAAAGGTATTACCGAAGCGCTGCTGGCAATATTTAGGCGCTTAATACTGATTGGGCTTTGAACCATGGCGCTGGTGCTTCCGACGATCAGCATGCCGGTTTAACCGACTTACTGCTGAACCATCGAGCAAATCTGCGATGTTCCTTTTGAACTGAGATACAAAGCTGGAACTGCTAAGCCACAGGGCACTGGCTAATAGGAGCTAAGCTAGAAAAAAAAGTGATGACTGCGGGATAGCTTCATAATCCCCGAAGTGAAGATTATCCGTGTCAGAAATGACGAGCTTGGCAGTTAGAGAGAGGCCGGGGGAGGGTGTTGACAAAATCAAGAGGAGTACTTTTAAGGGTATCAAGATTTAATGGGAAAAGGTTCAGAGTGGGTTGATGGAGCTCACACTTTGGGTCAGTGTGTGCTTGTGTGTGACAGCGTGCAATAATGGGAAAACGACGGGGACCAGGTTGGCGACACTGCAGCTTTTTTCCAATAACATTATCAAAGGTGTGTAGCCAGACAATTATATCTTTCATATTCACCATTTCAGGATCTGGTCGGTCAGTTAAATCCAGAGCATGCCCCATAGTAAGACTGGCCATGCTGGTTTAAAAGGTCTTAAGACCTTTCACTACTGATGATATACTATCAAATTGTTAACTAACTTTTTTTTTATTTAACCTTTTATTTATTTTTTTTTTTACAAGTTTCCTGGGTACAGATATCATCTAGTAATGAGATTTCACGCCTGGGTATAGTCACCATATTAACATAGGAACAAACTCAAAGCCTCATGAAAATGGAGCCTATCATTAGTGCCATGTAAGTTCTTATGGCCAAAAAGTCCCCCTAAAACCTCCAATTAAGTGTATAGATGTATACTGCAGAGAACACATCACATCTGGTTAAAATAAATACAACCTCTCTCAACTGGAAGTAAGCTCCATTCAACCAGGCTACACTTTAGAAGGAAGTCAGGGGCAAGGGCCTTGCATTAGCACAGCCAATTAGAACTGATGGACCTGCTGCTTTCCAAGATTGGAGGGGGGGTGGGGGGAGACAGAAATAAATTAGATGAAGCAAGGAGAAAACACAATTGGTCGCTGCCTTTGTCTGAATCAGCGGCACTGAATCAAAGCTCAATAATAAGACAAAGAGGCGATCTTTCTTAACGCCAGCGCTCTCTCTTTCGCAAAAACAATACCATCATTTCCATAACCAGCAATCCGTGGAAGAAATCATTTCCTCATTATGAGGAAAGGAAAATAGATAGGCCTAACAAAAACAACACACACGTGCGCAAAATCCAAGTCTCAATCACGGCAGATAACATTTTAATTTTACACTTCAGTCCGATTCTCCAAAAGTCTCCTTGCATAAAAAAGGGTGCGCCACAGTTCAGCAATGAGCGCTACATTTCTTTCTTTAAAAATGCAACAATTTATTTTAATTTTGACAAAGCAATACATTTGGATTGTAATCCTCCACTGTGATGGACGTTTACTTCCGGCAGCGCCATGCGCAGCAGCAGCTAACAGTGTACACACACATATATATGTATGTGTGTGTACTTGTTTTTGTACTCTGGAGCTACAAAGTCTCACTGTATCCATGTATATAGCTGAGATGGCAAAGTTTACTTTGAACTGATCGTGAACACCTGGCTAAAGTCTGAACAAGACTATGAAAGAAGTCATTAACTGAAGCAGTGACGTCCTGAGAAATACTGATCTCTCTGATGGTAAGAAGGGAGGAGCCAAGTGAATGTGCAGCGTAAGCGTCGGGAGATCAGACAGAATGGAAAGGCAACACGTGTTTAACCTTGAGCTACAAACTTAACTTGAATTAATTTGGTAATTATCCGACTGTGTAAAAGGATAATGTGGGGTGGAGAGTGAGGCAGGTGCAGTGGAATGGATACAGACACATGCTAAACATTCTTTAACACCGCTTAATGCTGCCCTCCAACATTACTAACGATGTAACGTCGGCTAATCTATTAAGATTAAAGACGTATATTTAAATCCCAAACCCACTTTATATCAAAAGTCCCTACCAACTTAACAACACACATTAACAGCATGTGCAATGACAGCATGACTACTGGTGATGCACTCAGTGTTAGACGTAAAATACAGTAGTACAGCTTGTGTAAAGTGTTTACATAGTTAACGGAGCCAATTAATACAAAGCGGAACCTTTATACATAACAAAAACTTGTTTATAGCAAATTGTTCAGTATGTTAAAATATTTTGTTTTAAATTGTCTTACAAATTCAGTATTGACAGGGGACTGTCAGAAGGTCGAGCAAGTTCCAACATATTTCCATCAAGGTCTGACTGAATACCCTACACGGCAGTGTCCATAATCCAAAAGTATGGCAGGTGCTCTCAAAATAAAAGGCCCATATCCTCTGTTTTTTCTTGTATTTTACTTTTTCTCCCCAAGGTCCACTTATGTGGTTTTATTTAAACAAAAATGGTGTTCATTCATTTTCACATGAAGATTTTTTCCATCTCTCTTCATCCCTTCCAAGTAAACAGGCTGATTTTTAAAGACCTCTGTATATGCACACACACTCTGTTCTGATTAGTCACCCTGTGTTGTGCCTCATTTTAAAAAGCAGTGCAAACAAAAACACTCCTTATAATTTCAACAGGAATGCACCACTCTAAACCGCTATAGCCTAAACAGGTGAATAAATATAAAAAGATGAGTCTTTCAAGCATATAGGCCCTTTATAGATATGTTTAACAAACTGTCTTTTGCAAAGGGCATTCCTCTCCTCTAAAGGGGGTGAAGAACATCAAGTCCAAAAACTTGTCTCCAGATGAGGGCTCACACTGCTGTTGTTTTACGCTAAAACTATTAGGTATGACGGATTTGGCTTCAGCTAATTCAGAGCAAAAGTTTTTAGTCTACCCATGAGAAGAAACCATAAAACCATAAAGTTTCTTTAACAGAGGGCAAAAAAAGGGACTGTTATCATGGATTATTTAGCTAAGAGATATGAACGTTGGAATGAGTTAATTGAAAAGTTCACTGCCTTCACTGTGGACAAAATTTTTATGAAATCCACATTCAGGCAAGTAAACAACCTAAATTAACAGTGCACGTTTTGGGGAAATAATTAACTTTACGGTCCAGAACTCATTAAGGTCTCACTGAAATCAATACCAGCAGCATGTTAATTGGTGTTCCAGTGAGTCCAAGGACATTAATGGACAATGCACTGCCTTTTATTTGGGTACGATTTTAATAGTCTCAGTCCTGCTTTTCTTTTTTTTTTTTCTTTTTTTTTTTTTGGTGGAACTGCTAAAAGACAAACAAATAACTATTTGGATGGGTACAAAAGAGAGTCATAATGAGCTTGAAAAGACCAGATTATACTTTGTAGCCTAGACCCCATAAATCACAGTTTGTGCCTAGATGCTAATCAAAAGCATTGTGTGTGTGTTCTTGGGCCCACAGGGCAGTAGTCATCCACTGCCCTCTGCTCATTGATGGACCTTCTGTTCTGCTCTCTCTTAGGCTTTTCTCTCAGTCTGCTGGAGAGGCTGTCTATAAGCGAAAGACTCCAGAGGCTGCAAAGCTTTGCAATCAAGCAGTGAGACACTTGCGTGCACCTTAAGATGCAGACAATCAATGCTTGTCTATTATCCCTTCTGCCACTCTCCATTTTTCCGCTTTCCCTCTCTCCGTCTTTATCCCAAAAAAACAGTTCCAAACTGTCGCTGCACTTCCCCAAAAGTTGCCTGAAAGATATGCAAGATTTTAGTAACCTAAAATAACCTGACATATGTAACCAAACCATTTGGTCCTTTGACCAGCCCACCATGTATTAGAGATGGGTATTTCAACTATTTTTAATATTTGGATATGTGCATCTTTCGAGAGGCACTATTCGGAGACCGCAAATGAGAAAATATTTTAGAAATACATTTAAATGAGAACATTAGCATTAGTTTACCATGTTTAGTCTGCATAAGTATTTATCTGGTTGTGTGTTTTAGGCATATATGATTTTACATACTACCAATGTAGTCTACTTCTGTACATCTTCACAATTACATGTAATTTACTTACATTTCACTGAACATGCAATACAATATTACATAATGTGTACGTCAGTCTCACACAAAAAAGATCCAGCTCTGGAAAAAAGAGATCACTGCAATTTATTTTTAAATCAGCTTCGCTATGAGTATGACAACCACTTCATGCCGGTGTCTGTTAAATTCCTACACAAGCACCTCATTCTGCTTCATGAGGTACTGATTAGTGATAACCTCAATAAATCTTATTTAATGAGGAAAAGCTGTTACTTGCACTTATAAAAGATAAAACCTTTTTGAAGTGGTTTTTTTTTTCCCATCCAAGATGTATTTATTATTTTCCTACACAAAACATTCCTTAAAGAAACCACCAATTTAGTAGACCAGAACTAAACATAATCTGGACATTTTACATACAAATAAACCACCTTAACACCACAATGTTGGTTAAGCCACCTTTTTGTTAATTTTTCTATGGTTTTGTATTCATTAACGACTCCAGCGTGACAGTCAAATAAAAGACGCCAGCAACTATATTTCCAGTGGAGGACGTACAGAGTGAAACTTCCTCCATCCACACCATCTGTCAGACGGTCTGATATAGGAACTTAAAGGCCGCAGACAGCAGAAGCCTACAGCAAATTCTGAGGACAGCTGAGATGATCATCAGAGTCTATACTCACTCCTGACATCTTCCACAAGCACTGCGCCTACAAGACCACAAGCATTGTGGATGACCTGGCACACAGTACCAGAGGATCTGTTCCAACACCTCTAGACTGTGCAGTAGTTTCTTACTAAACAAAACATTTTATTGTCCCCCAGCGCTCACCTCTAGACCCCTGGCAAAAGGTTCCTACCCACACCCACCACAGACTGATTCCTATTACCATAAATGCAACTAAAATTTAAAACTGCTACAAAAAAAATAATAAAAAACAAAACAGTTTTCTGGACAGTTTTCACATGTGTGGTTTCACACCATCATGTTTCTGCACTTTATTTAGTCCTTTGTAATGCTGTGCTGCTGTGTGTTGCACCATGTGCCTGAGGAAAGACATTTCGTTCCTATGTGCACGAGTTGTTTTAAGGAAAGACAAACATCACCTGACATTTCCTGAACAACCTTGGTCATTTTGACAGAGAAATGTTTGCCCTTTTGTGGCTCCTCAGCTGGAGCTGAGCACTACTACACTGGAAAATACTGGCATCCTACAAAAAATAAAGCGTCTTTAATTGCATTTAATGAATTACTGGTTAGGGAGCGAACAAGCAGGTAATTTAAAAACACGTCAAAAAACCTGAATTTTAGGCGCCTGGATATTTGTGATCGAGATGCACCAATGACTCCACGCAAAGTAGCTCTAGCTATATAACTGCAGCCTCACTGACACCAGCTGCAGAGCAGAAATGCCTTATTAACTCATAAACGCATGGAGCGCAAAGTAGCAGCATACAAGTCTGGCTAACACCCTCATACTGTACCAGAGCCGTCGGAACACGAACGACCCAGTGCATGCCAAGCTAACTTAATGGGTCACCTTTCCAGACCAGTGCACAGGGCTCAGGTGAGCATGTGTGTGACTCAGATGCAGCTGTACAAACCCCCACTGCCCCTCCAACACCCATCCAAGCAGGGACTGGTGGCATTATGGTACAGCTGGCACTGGAGGATGGCAGGTAGTTGGCATAGGGAGAGTGTTTCTGGGGCAAAACAGCTGTGCCCCTAGTCAAGGCCGCTGGCATCCCACTCCACAACCAACCACTGTGCTACACAAGACAGAGCAGGGCTGAGGGAAGAGAGAAAATGATAGGCTGCACAATATATTGACTTATCCATTGTGGCGATGCTGTTTGTAATGTTGATATAGCAGAAGGCTGCAATTTGTAAATAAGGCCCAACTAAATCATTGTATACTTGAGCATCTTCAACATCATCAGATGTTCCAGGAGTTTCTGTGGTTGTTTTGAGTAATGAACAAGTTTAGGTGGCCAAATAAAAAAAAAATGCATGCTTACCTACAACTAAAAAACTGACAGCATATTATTATTATATTGTATTTTTTACATTTCCCACAGACAATGCTCTACACAGAAGGGGAGAAATGTTCCCCTTCACAGCTTTTCCTCACCTCTTACTCTCTAGTTGCGTCTCCTCATCCTCCTTAGTTACAGTCTATTTACTTCTGTTCTCTTTTCTATTCCCTTGTCCAGTTCAGCTTTCACAGTCTGAAAGTCATAATACCACTCATTTGCATGAAAAGAGTGACATTTCTTTAAAATCACAGCAGCTCTAAAATCACAGAAGCCAACCTTTTCAGACAGCAAACCGGAAAAAGAGCATTTATAATTTTTAATATTGGAATATATTAAGAGGGCAAAAATGATTGAAGTGGAGTTTGAAAAAGGAATGTGTGGGTATCAGTCCATCAAATCCCTAGAAACACCACAGATATTTAAATAAACAGCTGCAATCTCATGATCGGGGTAAGTGGCAAATGTACAGTTGTTTTTCATCACAGAAGAGGAAAAATAGACCGTCTTGAGTAGGAGAGAAGTAGATAAGAACTGGCCTTGAGTGCTACTTCTTCCAACTGCCATCCCTTAAGCCCCACACTGCACGCCACTCAGCCTCCCTGCGGCATCTTCTCATGGAGATTAAACAGCTCTCAGAGCCGAGGGGGGGGCGGGATATGAGGGTAAAAGACAGAACGAGAAAAAGAAATCATGGAAAATAATACAGAAACAAAAGATAAAGAGAAACAGAGAAGAAGAATGACAAAGCCACAGGAACAGAATGGAGTACAAGACGGAATGAGAAAGAGAGAATACAGAAAAGAGTAAAGAGGAGTACGAGAGAGAATAAGTGAAAAAAGGGAGAGAGTGAAAGAAAGACAGAAAGAAAGAAGATGGATGGATGGATGGATAGATGGATGGAGAAACATAATCCAACACTCTGTCCTTCTCTGCAGAATTTGCATTTTATTTCACTCCCACTAAGAGAAGCAGAGAAATGTAAAACGTGAGTGTGTTTCTCTCTCTCTCACACACACACAGTTACAAGCACCCACAAAAGGCACAGAGACGGACAGAGCCACTCCATGTGTGTGTATGAATTAGAGTGTGTGTCGCTCCAAGGGCTGACTCTGCAACACTGCGTTTGGCACATCAAAGGACCCTGGCTGTTCCAAGGTCACCCCCTGATTCACTGCTACCAGGTTATGAAATAGCTTGTTTCAGTGAGCTGGCACTAAAGGAATAGGGGTGTGTGTGTGTGTGTGTGTGTGTGTGTGTGTGTATGGCAGCTCCAGGGCCATGGTCCATCTCTGTCATCACACTGCACCATATTCCATCTCCCTGCGTCACCTAGCCAGGATGGCAGAAGCATCAACTGTGATGCACTTTAATACACCTAACCCCAGGTGAAACCCACTCCCCAGGATCACAATACAAGATACAAGGACATGTGCTACCCCACACACACACAGACACACACACACAGATTTACTGTTCAGTTGTTTACACTGAGCAAGAGGTCCAATACACACACACACACACACACACACACACACACACACACACACACACACACACACACACACACACACACACAC
>JBBIGA010000138.1:18975890-18986522 GCA_037576975.1 Alestes dentex
GGTGTGTGTACGGAGCAAGAGGGGTAATACACACACACACACACACACACACACACACACACACACACACACACACATTTACTGTTCAGTTGTTTACGCTGAGCCAGAGGTCCAACATAGGGGTATTTTGGTGAAAGAAAGAAAGAGAGCAGCAAGTCATTTGGTGTCGGGAAAAAAAAGAAAGTCATGATTTCCTTTTTTTTCCAGAGATTCGGTCCAAGCAGATGAATACTGTAACCAGTGAACTCCAATCCCCTCCATCCACGTCCAAACCTCTGCAATTTATCATTACTATGAAAAGTCTAATCACAATACACTTTAATGAGTGCATCATGAGTACTGTCAGGGGTACCTTTTTATTACTACATAATTAAATGATTCTGTTAAGATTGAAAAGCCATTTGTTGTTAAATACTCCAGGGAAACTTGCTGAGGCAGAATCGTTCACAGAACTGGTGAATGGAACCGAACGTACTAAGCATTTAATCTAAAAGCTCCCTTACAGAAAGGTAATACATGGAATAGTATCATTTGGAGATAAAGCAAAATAGTTCGCAAAGATGGCACCCAAGGATAGAATGTTTTTCAACTAGGAGCACTGTGGGCAGCTGATGACATTAAAGCTTTACATACAGTAGTTCAGAAAACTTCAGTTCTTATTTGGTAAGGAAACTCTTCACAATATGAAATACATTCCATTTCAAACTGTGTAAAACCCTCCTAGTCTCTTAAATCAAACCGTGAAGGTTTCCAGAACCACTTGCTGTGAAAGGAAAGGGCTTTCTGACCAATCAGAGGGTTTAGTATGACCAAGACAAACTTGTTTGGTGTTCCTATCAAAAAAAAAAAAAAAAAAAAAAAAGCATGCCTTTTCTACTACTATGGCTTATAACCCCTTAAGGTAAATTCCTGAAGAACTTTTAAAGCACAGCATATTTTTCTTGGTTCTGAAAGTCTCAATACTCTTTATTGTGTGGGAGTCTGCAGAGTGAAATTTAGGTTTGTGGACCACCAGACTAAAAAAAAAACATTTTACAGGGGTCCAAATGACCATGGAATGTGTGGTGATTTTAGTGTACAGCTACTCTGAGGTGGTCTATGTTTGACGGGAAGACCAGCTGAAACAGAACCGTAAACTGTCCTCTCGTGCATTTCTCCCACCTCAAAACATGGCATCTGTCCCTAGAGCCTGGCAGCAAATTACTGCTGTTCACTGATGCTTTAACTACAACAACAACCAGAAACTAGCGGAATAGTAAAAATTCACCACTACTATGTAAAGCTAATGTATCATTAGTTACATTACATATAAAAGCCCAAAAGACACTTGTAGGTTCACTGTCCATCTTAACGAGCTATATCTATGCTGCAAACTGTATAGTAACCAGAAAGGATTACTACTGTTGTTTTTATTATTTTTACAAGTTAGTTTGTCTTCTGATCCTAGATGAAGTTATTTTTACTGTTATAAAGTTTTATTTTACTCTTGACATAGAGCATAACTACTGTTAAGTTTCACTGGAACAGATCCCATTCATGATTGTTCTAATCTGTACTCAAAAGCTGCTGCTGATTGGCTCTAGAGGAGAACTGCCTTTATTTAGACCTACTGTTGGCCGACTGTGGGGAGTTTAGTCCTCTGTGCGGTCAGGTGCCTAGAATCAGCAAGGCATCAGCAGATATATAAGTGGCTAGTAAATAAATAAATAAATAAATACGTGACAAATGAGTAATTGGAAATTAGTGATGTCACATTGATCCAGCAGGGCATGGCTAGCGTTAACTAGGCCTGTCTGAGAGAGAAGGCGGAGGCTAAAAGACGATTTAAAGAGTAATTGATTTTGTTTCTAACAAGTCACAGACACAATGAGCTAATAATGCAGGATGATGAAGCTCACTCTCCATTCAGGGTTCATTCCTCTCTCTCCCCCTCCTACAGGGGTTTAAATCAGGTCAGAGAAGATTACTCACATGAAGATGAGTGCAGTATTATTTAGTATTGTTGTGATTAAGACACAGTCTTTTCTGCCATTGGTTTCAGGTTTTGTGGAAGGCACTACCTAACACATTTACAGAAAAATGCAGATCATCTGAGGACAAGGACAGTCAAGGAAATGGTCAACATGTCCTATTATTATTACTACTAGTATTATTATTCTTAGTAAAGTAACTTTACAATTACAATTTGAGTAAAGTAGGATGAAAGTGCTGAGAAAGTCGGATGAGGTTAGAATAGTCACAGAGGTCCTGGGAGAACATTTGGAGGCCACAACTTTAAATAATCATTAAATAATGTCAGTCCGGTCTTAGGAATTACCAGTAGACCAGTATTAGTGGTGCGAGATGGTGTTTTGGAGACCTTGGGCACTTAGTGCTTTGAACATGAGAAACAGAACTTCTTAATTCGACGATAAATGGGTTGTCTGGGTAATTAATGGAAAAGGAGTGTTTAATTCATCTATCAATAGTAACAAAACTTGATGAACCACTAACATGCTCGTAACAACCCTTTTCAGTATCATTTGCATAAGTATTCAGCAGATCTGGGATTGCATTCCACAACCTGGTTTTTCAAATGTTTGTTTGAACAGTTCATATATTTATTTAGGTATAGGCTTGTCACAGTGTGTGTGTGGACTCACCTTCATGCACGGTCACACCGCAGTTGTCACACTGGATGATCTCGTCAGCGTCCTCGCTGTTGTCTCCCAGACACACGCAGCAGATCAGGATGTGCTCCATCCTCTGAGCGCTCCATGGCTGAGCTCGATCCAGCAGAGAGTCCTGTGGACGGTGTCCAGCAAAGGCAGCTCAGGCAACAAACAATGATGCTCCTTTACACTGATCTAGGGCCAGCTTTTTCACTCTCAAACACGAGTACTGAAACTTCAGAGTGATCTCAGATTAGGGTTTCACCAAAAGCTAGCAAAGCCACTGGTGATCTCTCCCCTCAGAGATCGGTAGATAAGTCCATCTTCTACACTGACTCCAAGTTTCCAGATAAGTCGATTATCAGAAAGAGTCTTTTGAAAAGTTCAATCTGATGGTCTAAAAGCCAGTGACTGCATTATCTGTCTGATCTGCTCAGAATTGCCATTGTGCATTCATTTGGACACACAGCAAATTATATCCATGACCTTTAAATCTGGGATCAACAATTTCAACAATTACTGCGAAGAGCTGCTGCTTCCACAGTCTGTGGCGAACAGACACTTCCCATACCAAACAATTTTGGTTGGTATGATAGTACATTGTAAGAAATCTGAGAGACTACTAAAAGTTACTATCCTTTAAAGCAGCATGTTTCTTGTTTTGGATAGCAAAACTATTTACTAGTAAACTACTTGTACTTAGATCATCTACTGTCAGATTCAGCTGAAATTTGGTAAATATTACAGCTAGTTGTGCTATCAGTAGCAGCTGCTAGGCCAGAGATACTCAGATGCCAGAATCAGGCCCTGAGACAACAGATGCAGCCAACCAACAACGGCACAGACGGTTTAACTTTAACCCACAGTACTCATGTTTGAGATTCAGCAATATTCAGCATTTTACTATTATCCCAAGCAGAAAATAATCCCACATCAGTTGCTCCACATCAGATAGGGTCCATTGACACCATTACCACATTTAAGTATCACTGGCATCCATATCAGTATCGTATCAGTATCACACTAATTGGAATGGACATAAATATAATTTAAAAATACTATCAAAAACAATTTGTTACTTTCATTCTGTGCTGCACCTCTAGTGTTTCACTAAAAACAATTAAGAATCATTCAAGCATCTAGTCCAGTAGAACAGCTAATCACCGGCCTAAATCTTGGTACAAGCGTAGTAATTGGCTCACTGATAGTGCCTGCTACTTGAGTACTTAAATCTGGTACTGAATGAAGTGGAATGTTTCAATAATCTGTAGTATTGGAAATCTGGCATTAGAAATTTCAACCTCCAGCCCTAGCTGCAATTAACTATTAATTTTAATATTTGCTCTGATTTTTCATGGTAAAAGCTCGAAAGTTGTCACATATTGCACCTTGTTAAAACATTCCCATGTGACTATATGAAAGTCAGAGCTTTAGCCTGTACTTTTTCAAAGCAAACAATCCTTCTACTGAAAACAGTGATCATTCAGGGTTCACTCAATTCCTGAGGGCATCTCACCTCATTTCCCTTTCCATGGGACGTGCTGTGGCTGTCGTTGGTCTCCTCCTCATCGAAAGTTCCTGTGCTTTTGGAAGTTTTCTTCTTCGACTTCTTCACAACCTCCTCACCAGCGCTGCTGCTGCTCTGGTCATTGTCGTCCTCTTCATTTTCTTCATCATCATCATCATCATCATCATCATCATCATCATCATCATCATTGTCATCTTCATCACTTCCCTCATCCTCCTCTCCTTCACTCCCTCCTCCTTTATCTTTGCCAGCCGCCTTGCTTTTCTTCTTCCCTGCTGACGGCCTCCAGTCGTTGTCATCCTCGCTGTCATAATCGTCCATCTCATTCAGCTGCTCCATGGTGGTGAAGTCCAGCATGGGCCGATTCCGCCGAAGGTTCCACTTCTTGGGTTCAGCAGGGCTTTCTTCAGCCGTGCCGCTACCGTTGGGTTCAGGGTCTGGGGCTTTTTCCACTTTCTTGCGGCTTTTGGAGGTTACTCCCGTTTCCTTGCCGCTAGTCTCCTCGGAGGATGGCTGCTCTTTGGTCTTCTCTTCTTCAGTCTTCTCTTCTTCCTGCCCATCTTCCTTCAAATCCTTGGTCTCCTCATCCTCAATGCACTCTTCATCCACAGAGGCGACAGCATCCGATTCGCTGTCTGTGCCAGCAGCACTGTCTTTAGAACCCTCCTCATCGCTGTCATTACCTGTGCCCTCCGACCCTGACGAATACAGAGGATCAGAGAGGTACGCAAATTAGTTTAATTTAGATTAGTACTTATACCAACCCTGAAAATAATACGTAATTTTCAATCAAACTCTGCAGGCATTAATTAAAAGAGCAGTTCAGTAAAAAAATCCCTTACTCCAAATGTAAGCACAGATTCTTTAGCTTCAGGGCTAATGCAACAAGCAATGGAAGCTTATAGCCACCTAGTTTGAACTCATTAAACTTTTGCTGCTGGACTGTAGCAAAAAATCTTTTCCTAAACATAGCAGTCAGTTTCTCCCGCTTCATATTTACTGCAGCTGCATCATCACAACTATGGGTATTAGAACCCACATGCAAGCACTGGTAATCAGGCATCGACTTTTATCACTAGTCTAGGTATATCCTGTAGGCTTGGCTTGTACACTAGTTTAATGGAAGTGTTTTTCCTCTAGGGATGTTAACTTCACGAATTAAGTTTTCAGCACATTTTTAATTATGATATATACACTGCCTGACAAAAGGTTTGAAGTCGGTTGGGCAAGGTTGATGAGAGTACAACGTAAACTTTGAGCTCCCACCTATGTTCCCCAGAATTTCTCATGGTCTTCCCAAGACATTACAAAGTCACGTCTGGCCTTGTAAGACTAAAAGCCACCAGACTGGCACTGTGCGAACTGCATGTCTAAAGCGTCACACATCTGGAAACAATTATGAACAAAATGCAGGATACTGTTCTTTGCTATGCAATGTGTTCAGTTCAGTAGATAACAGTACGTGATACAATGTCAGAAACATCATAACCAAGTTTATTTTGAGAATTTCAACACAGTTTGAGGTAAGTGTGTAATGACTTATGCCAGCAGTTTACACAATGCTAACTGGTGGGGTCTAAGCTTTCATTACTCGTTAGCAACATTAGCCTTAAAGCTCTAGTACAAAAGTACAGAAGCTGTTTTTGGACAGCACACATGTCTTAGCTGAGCATTTGAGAGGGGTGGGTGTGATGTTTTTTTTTTGCAGAGCCTCTGTTACACCTAACCCACAGGAGTTTTCCACAGGAGTTTTAAAAGTTGGTCTCCTTCTACATCAACAGTGTACATAAAATACTCTAGCCAGACACACAGTTGCCCTACAGATTGTTTACTGCAAAAAGAAATAAATGAATAAGTAAACAAATAAATAATTCTCAGACTCCACCTTGTCCGTTCACTCGGTAGCTAAGATTTTCACATGGAGGGAGATGTTTGTTATTGCGAAACATCAGAGGAAGAGCATATAGCAGCTCACTGGGTCACAGGGATCAGAGTGTGTCAGAATCTCATTATCAGTTGACAGCTATTCTGCACCCATGGGCCACACACATGATGAGGTAACATACTGTCCACCTCTCATCCATCACAGGAAATGGAGCAGTAGCCAATGCAACTGGCTCATGTACCAGATGTGCTGTAGGTTTGTCTGGTTTACAGACAAGGGCACAGACACTGTCAAACAGTGATGAGACTTCATTTCCGCCTTGGCACTAATTTTAAAACAGGCTGAAGGTTTATATGCCATGCTTTTAAATTTAGCTTGTCTAAATTAAGTAAAAGTCTGTTAGTGCTCGGTTGTTTCAGATAGTAAAACCATGGGAGATCTGATACTTACAAGATCCCGACACATACTGTCAAGTGGTAGCCTGTGTGGTGTGTTCTGACCATTAGTCTTTACATCATTAAAGTTAAGTAAAACAGATCTTTTTTAGTTCATGTCCCTGGCTATATTAAGCATGATGAATCTTACATAATTTAGAAAACAATAAAGTTCCATAAAATGACTTTTGCCCTCCTCTTAGACCACTGTGCACCAACAGGTGGAGAAAAAAAATTATTTTAACATCATGGTTCACCTCCCCGTCCCACTACTAATACTGATCATTGAGCAAAAACAATCAAAAAGACCCTCTCTGATGCCATGTTTCTATGAGAAATACTTCATGGTACTGACAGAAAACGGGTTACGAGCTCCAATTCAGATTGATTTTAATTTTGCATGGCTTCTATATATCTAAAGCAGGGGTTCCCTATGCCAGTCATGTTTGCACATGTTTTTCCCAATACTGAGACTCCACATGCCGGAAAAGGGTGTTTGGTCAAGTAAGTAGGGAAGTGCAGACCACAGGGTCCCCAGAAGCACTGGCCCCTCAGCACTAACACTGAAATGTCCAGAATTAAACTACCTCCCAAATGATTACTACTTTACTCCCCCACCCCACTTTAAGTGACTGGATAAAATAGAAAAACAGTCAAGTAGGAGAGGGATACTTCTGCATGAATGTCTTTTTCACATTCCCTTATCACTGTGTTCTATCTGCCCAAAAAAAGATCTCAATTGCATTTTTTTTTTAATTGGTGGAAATCACCACTCTGAAAACCGCAGCCCACCTAGAGAACTACACGGGTGATTCTGGTGTTTTAGACTCTTTGCATCCCTTGGAGGAAATTCTCTCATTTCAGTCCTCAGTTCTCCAGCACTGAAATTTTAGTTCACTGGGGAAAATGCACTGATAATACTATGAAATGGGCTAAATAATCAACAGAATGGCTGAGGAGTTTATATTTTTTATATTACAATCATATTACAATATTTATATTTAAATTGTGCTTTACTGACTGATGTGACTGTCCATGGTGACCCTTCTGAAACTCAGCCATAAAAAATATAAACACTGCAGATCTTATAAACACTGCAGATCTGGGAGTGGAGAGAATACATACACCCAGAATACAGAGAGGCTTTGGTGCCTAATAATTATCTTACTTAGTTCAACCTGTAATGCCGTCCTATAGTATCGCTCACATTTCTGATTATTTGTATGCATCAAGGACTACATAGTCTTCACTGCACCTCCCTGTTATTTGAAGATTTTAAATATAACATCTTGGTTCAGTTTTTATTTTATTTCTGTACTTGGTGGTCTGGCCCATAAGCCCCCTCCCAATGTCTGTTTAAATTAAGCTCATTTTTTGTTATATTTAAAATATTCAAATAACAGGGAGGTGCAATGATGTCATCAACAAAGAGGGATGAGTATCATTAGAATGTTACTGATATTGATACTGATACTGTTTACCAATACTGTTACCGTTTGCTGATACTACTCTGAATAAACTGGCCCAAAAAATAAAGACGCGTGAAAAGGTGGAAAAGAACTGCAGAGTTATTTTATCATTACTTTTGAAGAAATGAAGAGCTAAACAGAGTTTACTGTAAATATAACAAACTCAACCATCTGCTAAATGCAATAAATGAAAATGCCATAAATGTCCATACTGGATCATTTCTACCCTGGGTAAAAGGCACGTGCTCAGTGATGTCAGAGGGGTGCTACACTATAAAAGGGCTTTATGTTTATTAACACTAGTTCAAGTAGGTTCATGGACGTGTATGATTCATGGTGCAAGACAATTAGGACTTTAGACTACAATTCACATCAGAACAAATTACCTGAACCTTCAGCATCTCCCACTTCAAAATCACTGTCGTCAGAGCTGTCATAATCCAGCACATCTAACAGAGAAGCAGCCAGGGGCTTCACCTGCCGGCGTTTGGAGGCCCGATCCACTGGAGGAGGGGAACACAATTACTCAATGGTGGACGAATTTAATCACTGCACACACTTCCATCACTTTATCATTTCGACCACAGCAGTTTGGAGCAGCCTGACACCAACGTTTAGATCCTTAAAGTGCTACAATTCACACTATACATAATTTGATTAAAGTCTTCTGGCCTTAGACTCAGCTATCAAAGTATTAGTGCAGTACTGGATCCTACACTAAGTGTGTAATCAGGGCTGAACCTCCACTGTCTCTCTAAACTCTGTTACTAGCTTTCTGAAAGTAAACTGTGCACACACTTCATTTCCAATGTGAGGACATGTGGGGTGTATCCTGTAATAGGCACTAGTACGCAAAATAAGACCATTGGAAGCCTAGAAGCATCAGAGGCCCCTTCATTTTAATGGGACTTTGCATTATGGAGCATTATAGCCAATTTATTTTGAGTAAAAATATCTAAGAACATACGAAGTTAGCCCCAGCACGAAAAATAAAGCTTACTGAAGATGCAGAAACGTGTATAATGTGAAAATAATTTGATATAACAATATAAAGACGTTGTGTTGTGCTAGTTAGCCTACTAGCTGCATAACCAAGGCTAGGTTGGCTAGCTAGCATTAGCATCGTGCAAACCTGAAAAAAATACAAAAAAACACACACGGACGCACATCTAATTACTCAGAAACAGGGCACAGCCTCTACACAGCTATCGAACGAGTTACAGATGAGCGTTTATTGTACAGATCTGTGAATATGACTGAATACATCACCTACTTTCTAGGATTCGTTGTCTGATAGCTAGCAGCACAATGGGCAGCTCTCCTGCGCACCACGCGCTCTCTGTGTGTTTACGTACAACACAGGGGCGGGGCTTCGGCACCATGGCAACCCCCTCCGCAGCCTTTCAAGCGCTGGGCACCATAGCAACCGCCTGCATCCTTTCTTTGGGCTGTGTCCTAAACTGAGGGCAGCGGTTTCCACGCCTGCTGTGTTATTAGTCAGCAGAAGGCAGTAAAGTGATGAAGGCACCTGCAATGTGCCTAAGCATTGTTGTTCTGGTAGTTCAGGAGTTGCCCCTGCAATTAGATGGTAATGGGTTTGAATCCCAGGACTGCTAGTGGCATCACTGAGGTACCCTTGAGCAAGGTACCATCCCCACACAGGCTCCCCAGGCGCCCCGTTTGAGGCTTGGTGAATGGGTTAGAAGCAGAGAAGGAATTTCACATTGTTCACACTGTGCTGTGGTGAGTTCATGCATGACTTATAGGGCCATTTTACTTACTTACTTTCTTTACTTGGGCCAGCTGTGTTGAGCATCATTTTGACCTGTGCCTGTCTGTGTAATGTTTAGATTCATGCCACTTTACTCTCTGTCTTGGTGTAGCGTGTGTTTTGTTTCAGACGGAGTTCAAGCGTCGATCTGTGGGCTGATGTTCTGTACTGCTTAGCTAGTGCACAAAACTTGGTTGTGTTCCAAATCATCAGACTATACTATTGCTACTGGTGGCCTGGTGGTCAGGGAGTTGCTCCTGTGATCAGAACGTCATGGGTTTGAATCCTAGGACTGCTAGTGGCATCACAGAGGTACACTTGAGCAAGACACAAAGACAAGAACAAAATAAAATAAACAAATTAAAGTCCAATAAATACTCTGAACGTACTCGGTATGAAATGCACTATGCTAAGTGCTTACATAAAATGCTGAGGTATATATACTAGAGACTAACTGTTACGTAATTCACAAGTAACACAAATAGAGGTTTGGAGTTGTTCTCTATCCTGAGTACATTATTGCACATCATAGCGATAAGTAGCAAATAGGTAATATTGACATAAGTAGTGATATTTCCTATGGTAAGACCATTCCTTACAGGCCAGCTAGGTGATCCATTCATTAGCCATGCCAGTTTTTACACTAGCTATGTGTGCTGAACAATCTGTGGTGAGTACTGCACGATTGGAAGGATGTGAGTTGGGTTTTCTGACAAGAAAGTGCAGAGACAGCAAATTTAATAAGGAACCAAGGCCACATTGCAGCCTACGTACCACATGGAATAAGGACCCAGATGTGGTTGCCAGAACTCAGCCAGTGTACAGCCAAGAGAGGGCTGCAACTTATCTACCTTCATACCATCACTAACTGGCCACGCTGCCACAAATTCAACA
>JBBIGA010000138.1:19000328-19016883 GCA_037576975.1 Alestes dentex
TGTGTGTGTTAGTGTGTATGTATGTGTGTGTGTGTGTGTGTGTGTGTGTGTGTGTGCGTGTGTGTTTGTGTCTGTATGTGTGGTATCTAGGTATATACTGTTAATCAAGCCTTCTCATTGGTTAGGATTTATGAAGCTAGACTAAATCGCAAACACATCAGATTAAACACCAACAGAATTAGGACATTGCAATGGAATAAACCATTCAAATTTGAATTTACAACAGGTCGGAGCAATTAAAAACTCACTTTAAGCCTTCTGAAAGACCTAGATAGGTCACTGACTTCGAAGCCTAAGTTTCAGTCTATTGTTATAAATGGAAACCAGTGGTGGCAGCTCTATGCCAAATCTCTTTTTTTGGAGTAACTGTAAACACTGTAAACACTGTACTCACAAGGTAAATGCTGCTATTTACATCGTAAATGGGGGAAAGACTTCTGCTATTTCCTTATGGAATTCCAGGGGTATGTTAGGAATATCCTAATGGCAATGCACACGTTTCATTTACAACTAGCTTACAACTTTTTTAACATACATATATATATATATATACGCACACATAGAAAACAAGTGTTGCTTCAGCGGTTGCTAACACGACAGCCTACTTCAAAGCTTCCATTCTGAACCCATCAGGCAATAATAGCATTTTCAGTTACCATCACTACCGGCTAACAAAGACTAAGCATCCCTCAAATGGACGTGCGGGTAGTGAGTGTGTCTAAGTGTGTGCATGTGTGTGGAGGGGAGGTTATTGTTCTCAGCAGTAGGATGTCCTGCCTGAGTCTGTGGGATTAGGCTTGCTAATGCTGCCGTTTGGCTGCGTGTGACGGCCTAGCAGGCATGAGCTGATTCAGCCCCACACAAGAGCATGCAGTTTGTCTCTGCAGCAGGAGAAGTTATACCCGGTGTGTTGGCCCTTGTCTGTGTGCACATATGAATTTATTACATGCTGCAAGACATCTGCATCACTTCACGCTTCCAGCATCTGCAGTCTGTAGCGCATGCAAGACTGCCGAACGGCAGACTTTGTAATGCAGTTTTCTTTAACACAGCATTCAGAGCACCTGTGGAAAATGCAATACAGTTTCATTCAATGCATGGTTCCTTCATAAAAAGCCTGAGGATCATTCCATTCCACATGTTCTTGTTGTACAGCTGCTACTCCTGCACCCCCTTACCACACCTGAATCCATTCCGGCCAGAACATTATGGAGAACTTTGCAAAGCAATTCCATTTGTTCTGTCTCACACAAACACAATTTATAGGCCGCAGTCATGCACTTCGTCCGCAAACGTTCATTGACAGCAAATTGCAACATGTGAATGGCAGCAATTTCATCACACGTCTACAGATCCCTGCTCGACTCATGTCAAAGTATGATGTAAAATGTTCATATTCATTTCCTTCTGATTATGTCAAGCTGATGGCAGCGTTTACTCCCTGCGAGCACACACACACAAACACATGCGCGCCCGTTCACACGTACTCATGGGGGCTTCGGGATGCAATAAACATCATAAACAATTTACACGTCATTAGTTTTGTTTTGATCATATTTGTTTGACAAAGTGTCTGGCTGTGTGGCAGGCAGGCCTGTTATTTGCCACATCGAGGGAAGCACAGAGGGAAAGCAGTCTGCTGGCTTGTGAGTGTTTGCGTGCATGATTAATTGGCATTCATCTGTTTGCAAAAAATGTAGACGTACTACTGTCAGTTTATATAGCTTTTTTGTGTGTCACAGGTAGCACAGGTAGGTCTGCAGGTTTGGCCGTTGGTGTGCAGCCTTGTGGTTTATATGTGTAACAGTTTGCAGAGAGTCTGAAGGAGTTTGTTAGTCTTTGAGTTAATTAACACACTGTTGGGATTTACTGAATGCAAACATGCAAGAACAAGACATATAAAATAATAGGAGACATAAAAGTGGCCATATGTAAAGTTGTGGATTTTAAATTGCCTCTAGATGGCACTACATGTGCCAATACACTAGAAATGACACCAGCCCTCCTCCTGGACATCTACTTTGCCACCAGGTTTCTCTTCAACTTGCAGCTAACATTCTGCCCCCTCTTTACCTAACACTCCAGCTAATCACGGACTTCTGAAGAAGCTCATTGGCCAGAGCTGGTGTGTGGACTGTGGATGTAACTACACTTCACAGGAAAGTAGATCCCATAAGTGAGAAAAAGAGAAAATATCATCAGGAATTAAATACAGTTGAAAGGTTCCTAAATGGTTCTTGGCTTGGCTGCATGGTACTAAGAACTGTCTTTAATTGGGATAGAAACATTATGCGGAGGTGCTTTCAACTGGGATTCACACAGTCCTGCATCTCATTTACAAAAATGGTTCCAGGCAGACCCATCCATTCAGGGACCAAAGGTGCATCAAACCCTTTTTGGCACTTTTATGTGAAATTAGTAGTGCCAGCAGAATGGCAGCATTATTATAAGTCTAGTTGATTTTGTGTGTTTGTGTTTGTGTTGAACAGACCCACAAAACCACCTCAATGTGATGAGGTCATTTAATCTAAGACCACTGGCAAACCTATTTGCAGGTGGCCTCCAGAAAACTCCAGTACTGATGTTAAACCTTCTTGGAGCCTCCACGCTGGCACCACCGCTGGCATCTCCAGCTGAGCGCCACCTCAATCAGATAGCTGGCAGAGGACTTTAAGCTGCACATTGTCAGAGTACATAAGCGGGTTTAGTCTCTTTGTGTTGTGTTTGTGTGATGACAGCAGGGCCAACTGTTCCCAGGCTGTGGATGCTCAGGCTTGGCGCCGGCACAAAGCTAGCCGAGGATGAAAGCTGAAGGAGCCATGCTGGACCTGATCCTCCAGCCGAACCGTTCGAGCTCCAGCCACACATATTCACTCCGCAAAGCAGTGCTGGCCTGCACACCGGCTTAAGCAAAAGTCAGCTACATCTTTATGTACTTATGCAAGCCTGCGTGGGCAAGGCTCAGTTGTGGAGAAAAGACAAATGAGTTGAATCTCTTAAAACCTAAAATGTTCAAACTTCAGTTCTTCACTTTTGTAACTACATCACTCTCACATCAGTTTTGTGGTAGTATCTGAAGAATTTATGGTAATTCCTGATTTTTTTTTTATGTCCTTAGTCATATTAAACATAATTCATAAGATCGTATCATATGATGATTAGATTCTTTTCATTCATATTTCTCACACAGACTCCCTCGAATATGTCTTCAGATTTTGAATGCATCCTCATGAACCAGCAGGTCTATAATCTGCCTCTTTGTTCCAAATGTACTTGTCTGAGGTTTGCTTCTTTAGCTTTGCACTGCTACAGTACTGCAATATTGCTACAAGGCTAATGTAGCTAATGGAAGCCTTTAGCCACTTATTGGTGCTGAGCAAACTGCATGCCTATAACCTCAGACAGTAAACCCCACAGACTTGTATCACAGCACACTGTCTGGCTGATGTGCGTATACCTGTTTTTCCACTCACTCCAGAAGCAGGCGATCATCCACATGTCCAGGTTTGCTTTTTTTTTGTTTTGAACTAGTCACACACTAGGAGTTCGGAATACAGCTCCAGAACTTCTCTCAACCCACTCAAACTGCATTCAAGTCTTCGTTAGGGTGGCACAGACTTGTCAGTGTGGTTTGGGACAGTATGACTTACTGTGAGCTATTAAAATGAACTCACTGTGTTGCCGAACGCTGCCGGCAGCCACTTCAGACAAGAGGGTTTTCACAAGTCACCTTGTGCTGTAGAATCAGTTTTTGGGGCGATGGCCGTAATAAATACAGATGAATTTGATATAAGGTCAGCCCCGACAGCCTTGCTGTTGCCTAAAATAGGTGTCTTTTGCAGTGCGACTGTGTTCATTTTAATTGCTCACAGTAAGTCATACTGTATCTTAATCCACATCAACAATTCTTTTAGTTTGTAGTTTGAGCATGTTAAAGAAAGGTTTGCAAATGTTTTTACAAACAAACCTTGGAAACCAAACATACCTGGGGTACACTAGATTTGATATTAGAGGAAAACTGTATAACAAACCCATGGACATAAAGCCATATGACTTGCAGAAATGAGTAGTACCCCTAAGATCATTACCAATGGAACTAGTTATATTCAATTGACATATTAAGGTCTCTATGCAATTAGATCCAATGACCACATGGGACATACCGTGCGAGATGTGGAATGAAATCCAAAGTAAAGCCACTATACACCCTGCTATTAACATCTCCTCTGGACCAGAGTTCAAGCCTTTATGGCCTCGAGGGTGCCGCTCTAAACGCTGGCAGCACCCGCCGTCTGTGCGTAAATTAACAAGGCAAGAGAGGAAACGACCTCCAGAGCTTAAGATGGCCAGCACCACCCCTGTGCAGAGAGAAACATGAGAGGGGAAAAAAATCCTCAGAGGGCATTTGAGCACTTTCCTGTGATTTATCTCCTCTTGCCTCCCCCCACCAGCCCTCCCCCTCCCTCCCCTCCCACCACAACTTCCCTGTGAATGCCTGCAGGTGGAGAAGAGATTTCCACTGAGCGCTTGTATTTGAATAATTCCTTCCTCTAAAAAGTCGCAGGAATATTAAACTAAAATCAGCAGAGATCAGAGAAAAGGGATTATGGCTGAGTAGTAATCATGGTGACTTTCTCTGGCTGTGGCTGCTGCTGCTGCTTTTTGCCTCTCCGCTGCGGGTGAACTGAATCACACCTGCCATTCTGCATAGGCTCGCATGTGGTACATGTGGCTTGAATGTCGTGACTCTACCTTTTTGCCAGGGATGTAGGACATCATGTTCATTTTAATGACGCAGACCGACAAAATTTCTTACGTTGGAAAGATTGCTCCATTTGCTACATTCTCATTCAGTTTTATGCATTACACTGTCCGTTACAATGTGTGATGCCTTGTACTGTCTACTATTACACCCTGTGTGTTTCCTTACATTATTCAGTATGATACTGTCATACTTACACTGTCAACCACTGTGTGATGTATTATATTGTCAATTAATACCCGGTGTGATTCCTTAAAGTATGACACTGTGTGATGCCTTACACTGTTAACTATATCATCAATTACTACGCTGTATGATTCCTCACATTGTCCAAAGTGATCAGTCCTCATGTTTTTCCTGCCTTAACACATGCATTTCATCTCATTGAGGAGTTCGTAATGAACCGAATAGTTGGATCAAATTAGTTGAAAGCACTGAAAACCCGGTTTAAGACAAGGTGCCTTCAGGACCTAGGCTGAAAAAAGCTGCCTTAAAAGGTGCAGTATTACACAGTGTGATGCCTTAGACTGACCAGTATTACACTTTGTGTTCTCCTTGGCAGCAATAAAATCTCACTGAAAGACAAATGAGAGACTTATGTCTTCTGCTGCTTGAAGCTGAGCTTTGGCGCTCCTGTATCTTGTGTTTCCTTCTTGTCTAATGTTGAGTTTTACGAGGATCTGGGATACATTACAGCCCAGGCACATGTGACTATTGTCATCATCTGCTGTTGGCAGGATTTCAATTTCAGTGTGTGTGCATGCAGACCCTTTAAGAGTCCACTTAAAGGGTAAATGTGACCATGAATTGTGGTCTTTTTACCAACATGGATCACAAATGAGCCTTAAAATGAGTCATTAAAATTAAGCAATAAGGTTGATAATAAAAAAACATAGCCTAAGTTTGAATGCGACCAAGACACAGCAGCAACAGCCGTAAACCTGGACCAGCTGGACCACCCCAGCCGAGGAAAGGGTGAAGCTGCTGTGTATGGAGCAGTGTGTCTCTTTTGAGGAAGGATAATGGATGTACTCAATCACAGGCCTGTCAAAAGAGCAGCTCTCCCAAGACAATGGTATGTTTGATTTCATAAACCACAGCTCTGATTGCGTAAGGGAATTACTGTTTGCCATGTTTAAGAGGGGAGTAGAAAAAAAAACAAAACATAATGAGTCCTTTACAATCTTCTGCACTGCTCCCAATTAATTTGTTTTGATTCTTGTTGTATTCCTCAGGGTCTGCAGCTCATTAGCGATGATTAATCGGTGAGTGCTGATGCAAGGGGACTCGATTTTGTCAGGCCCCATTTTGAGTTTGGTCTATAGTCCATTTTGAGTTTGGTCTAATGTGTTAACTTGAGTTGTTTTCTCAAAAGCAAGAAACAATTCAAAGATTTACATGTAAGTTAAAACCTAATAATAAAGGGGCCAAAAGGTTTCTTCTGCAGTAGAACTACAGTAGGTTCCCTAAAGACCCTTTTAATGGATGGCTCTTCACAAAGATGTTTCAGTTGTTTTCTGTTTGCTGTAACTGTATCAAGTGGTCAGTTGGCATGGACAATAATTTGTCCCTCTACACATTCATAATGTCCATATAATAGTGTCCACAGGGCAGTTGCTTCTGTTACAGGTGAGTCAGTTTTACTTTGTTTGGTAAAAAGCATAGAAGTTGTCTGTGGTATCTGACCATACGTCTGGTATATGTAGGTGCGATTTTGCAAGGTACATTTTAATAGTGTATTGTCTGTATTTTCTGATGTATAATTCATATTTTTTGAAAGCTTGATTTTGATGTTTGTTTTTAATACATAGATCTGTCACGTCTGTGGCTGAGGGGCAGTGAGGCGAGGCACAGGGCGCAGGTTCCATAGATGGTATTTTATTATCAAAGACACAGACTCTACACTTAACGAAACCAAAAAGGCATGGGGGCCTTTAAACATAAAACATACATACACCAGGGCCACAAGAGGAACGGGTATCGTGAGGGATAAATGTGAGGGAGAACCAGCAACTAAAACATGAACTCTTGAAACTTAAATACTTAAACACACTAAGACATGAACCAATCATAAAACACAATCACTCAAACAAAACACAGGACAGCTGACAGTGTGACAACAGACACACATACACCTCATTTAAAATAAGAGTTTCATAATCAAAACCAAACAGTAACACCATTGTGGCCTCTAGCGACTGTGGACCTCACAGATGAAGCAACATTCTAATAATGAAGTTAGTCTGTTAGTGTCCATGAAACTATCAGTTTTCAACCAAACACAATTAGGTTATCTTTAAAATGAACTAAGAAACTAGTATAACTAGTTAAATGTGTATGTGTATGAGGATGTCGCTCACGTCACAACTTCACCACACCCTCATGACCCTTAAAAACAGCTCAAATACTGGCAGATATGTGTGCAATCTCTCTTATGAACAAACATTGTTAGAAAATTGAAGTATCTGCTCTAAGCTATTACACAGAACTGACAAAGTGTCAGTCAAGTGGATCGAGTGATGAGGGATGCTCTGACAGTAGATAGTAGCACAATGTCATTATTTATTAAAATGTTTCCATAATACATGCATGACTAATTGTGTTTTTTTGTGGGATAATATTTATGGATGGTGAAAAGATTCACAAAAACAATAGATCGTTTCAAACCTCTTAAATTGTGCTCTGTTAACTTGCCTGTTTATGAGAGCTCACATGTTCAAATTCACAGTTTCTATATTTCACATATTCTATAGTTGCAATGGATTAGGCTGAGAAAAGGTGGAGCATTTCTTTACAGGACCCTCCACTGAAAGGCTTTTAAGGTCTTTCTGTAGCATCAACCTTTTGACACCTTTATTTTTAAGAGAGAGAAAATGAAGCTGATAATGGCATCCTTCGTTCTCTTGCTGCTCTCTCTCTCTCTTTCTCTCTCGCTGTTCCTCTTGTTTTCAGTCTGCATCTCTGCCTCGCCTTGCCAGAAAGGAAGCCATGGCAGCAAATGAGGAGGAAGTTATCACAAAATTGCAATATCTACAAAGCTCTCTCTGCTTACGACAGATTTGGGCTCTTTAATCGGAAACATGTGCCCCCACTCCCAACTGCCCCCACCCCCCCACCAAAATCCGCCTCAGCACTGTGAAGCGCGGCAGTCACTGTTGACTACTGAGCATGGCACGCGGAGTGAGGGAGGGCAACCGAGAAAGAGACGGAGGGAGAGAAATGGAGAGAAGAGGCGATTTTATTTGTTCTTTGGAGCAAACATGTGCATGGCTTTATGATGGGGAGTTAAACCGGGGAGGTTAATTGAAAAATGAGATAAACAGAGCTCCCTGAAATGGCGAGGATGAGATTGTGCCTGGCAGCACTGACGGCCCACCACCAACTCGCCACTGAAGCTGCTCCAGACTGTGTTACCCAGATAAAAAAAAGAAGAAAAAAACAGTTAATTGTCTTGCAGTTTCTTCCACTTAATTTCAGTTCAATTAAAAAGGCAAGGAACTGTCTTTTGCAGTCATTAGTATGCACGCACCTCTATAAAAAGTAACTTAAGCAGTGGGGAGCTTTAGTAGATCACGGAGCAGACGAAGAATGCCTCATCCCCTTTCTCCTCTTTTCTGCTTTTGTCTCTCAGAGTGTTTCAGTTCTGCTGTATCCAATAACCTGCTACAAGATCTGTTTCAATGAAGTTTTTAATGTGCTCTGTCAGTTTAGACAAGATAATCAAGAAAGTCAGACAAAATGTGTGGTAAAAAGCTACGTTCCATGCCATCTGAGGACATTTCACATAAAAAAGAACAAATGCCATATAGATGACATTAGAATGAGAGCTTTGCTACTTCACAGCACAGAAAAATCCTCCAAAACAGCCCAAATGCTGACAAATATTGAACTACCCCACTCAATAACAAACACTGTTAATGAAATTAAATATCTAAGGCTGATTTACAAATGTTTTACGATTAATAAATGAATATGAAACATAAGAACCTGTCATAGGTCTTTGAGAACCACTTGAACCACAAGTCACAAACAAGTAAATATTAGTGTCATGTAAATCACATTACTGAATCATCACTCACTTACTATAGCCTCTTTCAATATGACACCTAGTGACCAAACTGCTGACAGACTGAAATTTAATCAAATAAAATATTTGTGTGAAATGTGACTCTGTGTTGAGCTGTTAGCGAGTAATGTGAGGTGAAAGGGGTGAGCACCCCTCCAGTGTATTCCATCAGAGAAAGACTTTTTGTCAGGAAAATCTCAAATGCACTTGCTTATATGGTTCCTGGCATTGTAGGTCATATTGTCATCACAAATATATGGACAAAAGTATGGCTTTGTATGATACTATTCTTTTAGCTACTCATGTACCTATACCTTGTGCCATTTACCATGCATGTACTGTTCACCTTTGCCTATGCTTAAAGATAACAGTATGTCATTCTGCGTTAGAAACCACATAATTGAGTCTGAGATTACTGAACAACTCAACACAGTTTGAAGAAATGCAATTTGCATTATGTTAATATGCGCATAAATGTTTTAAATATATTAGTCTTGTGGCTTTAGTGCTGAACTAGAGAAGAAAACTGTGGTCTTGGCTGTAATTTAAGGTGAGTAAAAGAAAGAAAAAAATGTGTACATTTAATTTTTCCCTGAACTACCTAAGCAACAGATTGACTACCTCTGTTTAATCATCCTCCATGTAATGGAGAGTTGTGGCGGACCCAGCGCTGTGTTCAGGGGCCGCAGCAGGGCAGCGTCACTGCATAGCTCATTTAATGGTTAATAATGTACACGGCTCTGCTCTGGTGCACTCCTCCCAGTTCAGTTGCAGAAGGCAGAAGTCCATGCGTTTTTCCCCTTGCATGCAGCACTGGTGCGTTGGGCTTGGTATTTTATAGGGGATTTTAAACTAATTAGCATCCATCCATCATACTGTTTGGATGAATGCTCAGTGGGCTAGGAGAGGGAGACGACCAAAATGCCATGACTCTTGCATGAATTTCAATTAGTTCAATCAGCCATGGTTTTCATACCGCTGTCAATAATATGTATACTTGTAGGCTTATCTGTGTTTACCATGCTGTTTGTGATTCTCTTTGTGATACCCAGAGGAGCTGTGCGTAGTCTATCCTAGAGCCAGAAAGTGAAAGGTCAGCAGATTGGGTTCTGCTTATCCTGCACAGTGTCACACCATCTGAATGCGGTCAGTGCTGAACCAAATATTGCTGCTTCACACATTAGCAATCTACTGGGTCAGCTTGTTTTCTGAATTGTTACAAACTGAAAGCAATAACTTGGCCATGCAGTTACTGACATCATTATAGCGCACAGAAATCATCTTCTTCAACCCACAAATGTGGTCATTCCTTCCATCAGAGCTACATGACAACGTGACAGCAGGGGTTTGGGCTTTGCGAATACTCATCTTTGCAAATGAGACCTGCATGCACAAAGAACCTTTAAGAGGTTAAAAGATCCTCCTCGTACTGTCAAGTATCCCCGGGAGAACCTTTACTTTGGAAAAAAAAAAAATTACAATATGTGACATTTCTTTATTCTTTTAAAATGTACTTTATACATCTTATGTAGTTCTTTAGGGAACTAATTTGTTAAAAGAATCCTTTGTGGCACGTAATGTAGGTTCTGAATTCACTTTAGAGTTCGATGTCCATAAACATCACAAGATTTTCAAAACTTGCTCAGTCTATGCAGTCCATTTGCAGTGTGTAAACTAAGCTGTGAGAACAGCCTATTTTGAATTCATCAGTGCATTTACACACACATATACACATATACCTACTCAGCTTTCAGTGAATTAGCCCGGCTCAGTCACATTAAAATGTTAAATCCTGGATTGTTTTTTTAATTTGGTAATTTATGTACGTGTTGTATGGCCAAAATATACACATATATGAGTTTGTTGGACATCCCATTTCACAACCATAGATCTGATTAAAATGGAGCTGATCCCCCAGTGCCCACATCCCCCACATTTTTGGCTTTAACAGTCTACACTTTTCTGAAAAGACTTGTGCAAGCCTTGTGCAAAAGCTTGTGCAGTTCCTCCACACCAAATTTGTCAAATCATGTCTTTATGGACCTCATATAGTGCACAGGCGCACATTCACACAGCAACATGGAGAGGCATTCCAATGGTTGCGACACATTTGGAAGCACATAATTATCTAAATTGTCTTTGTTTGCTGAAGCATTAACATTTTTGTTCACTTAAATTAAGGAGCCTGGCCCAAGCTATAAAATACAACCCCAGACCATTATACTTCCTCCACCAAACTTGCAGGCACTATGGATTCCAGTAGGTGGCATTCTCCCAGCATTTGCCTAACTCAAATCTGTCCAACAGACTGCTGGATAGTAAAATGTGATTCATCACTCCAGAAAACATGTTTCCAGTTGTCCAGTGGAGGTGTGCTTTACCCCACACCAGTAAATGCTTTGGCATTGTCTGGAGTGATTGTAGGCTTTTGGACAGCTGCACAGTCATGGAAACTAATTTCATGGTACTCTGAGCATACTTCATGTGCTGATGTTGCTTCCTGAGGCAGTCTAAAACTGAATGATACAACACAGTAAAGGTGATTTTTGCTTCAGGACTCAGTCCCACTCTTTGAGTTTGCGTGGTCTACTGCTCAATTACTGAGCTGTTGTTGCTCCAAGAAGCTTCAACTTACAGTTGTCTGGGGCTGATCTAGAAGGGCAGAAATATCATGAACTGACTTGTGGCATGAACTGACTTGTGGCTCCACATTTGAAGTTCTACAGAGTTCTTGGGTGTGGCCCATTCTTGGGTATGCCAGTGTTTAGATAGATAGATATATATATATATGTGTGTGTGTGTGTGTGTATATGAGACATTCTTTTGGCTTCAATAAAACAGCCTGTTTGGTTCTGAGGCATAAAGACATGGTGGAAAATGGCCTTGTCAAGTGATGACTGGTTTTGGGACAGAAAATACAAATGTCATAAATGGAAAAATACAGAATATAGGCCCTTTAAAGATTATTTTTCTAGAACTATACCTCAAAGCTAAGAACTATTCAGAATGTTCATCACAGATGTGACCAAGAACTGAATATATCTGTACGTGAGCAGTCTATGCATTGCAAAAAATAACAGGATCTTAAAAGTTCAACCTAAGTACGGAAAAACTCTTGACAGTAAGTGCTTAGGTGCCAAAGGCTACATCGCCTCCGTCGCCATCCCTCGCCCAATTTGAAAGGACACGTCATCTTTCTCCCGCTCTAGCAGAAAGCATTTCAAACTTCAGAGGAACTTACAGTGCAGACTGAGGAGAGGCTTTAGCAGTCCAAAGCTCTTCCACTAAAAAAGAAAAATAACATCTTAATTTGAGATTTTGCGGTACCACTTTGAAGCCTCGTGCCTCACGGACACTGAAGTGTGATTAGCTTGTTTCGGGTTTATGGAGGGTATCACAGGGGTATATACATACATAAATATAGATCCATTAGAGAACCAGGCACAAGGCTGCTGCTTCATGATTAATGCCCAGCACTTTCCCCCGTACCTGTCAGAGGTATTAGCATTACGGATGGGGACAGGCAAAGGCAGAGGTTATCAGACTGCAGGTGAGGCGGCGCTGAAAGATGTTGGATGAGAGGGGGATGAGCGGCCCTGAACTCCTGAAACGTGGCATCCAAATGACAGGCCACTATACACAGATATATGAGTATAATAAAATAAATAACTTAAGCTTTTGTAATACAGATAGATGTTTTCTGAAGATACTGGGGTACATTTTTATACACAATGCTCAAAACATTTTTATAGCCTCGTTTCCAGGACCTACTTTGCTGTCTATGATCATTGCTATAGGGGATTACACACATGCATCCTGGTTAAAACTAAAAAGCTGTCAATACAGTAGGTTGTAGATCTGCAAAGATTATGAAATGGTTATAAGAAATAATACTCGATGACCATAAAATATTTGTTGTTCTGACAGTAGTACATGAGACAGACAAGCTGTGATAATACCAGCCTCCTCTGTCTCCACCCAGTACTCTTAATACCATTTGTGAGAATACACTGAATCAAAACAACCAATCAGAGCAGTTTTTCAGAGGTGGAAGGAGCTACTGGGTTTGAAGACAGAGGAGTTTGACACATTTCTGACTGACCAAATTTCTAGCTAAAGTATAGCTAAGCAAAAGTCACTGTAACGCATCATATATCTAGCAGTGTGGAGGTGACTTCATATTTTGTTCATGGATAAAAACAAAATTTGGCTACTAAACTCTGTGTAACTACACTTACACAGGCCTCCTCTGCAGGAAGCGGCTTTGGAGACAGGGCTACAGAACAGTGGAGAGGGAGGAGGAGGGACCTGGAGGTTGTACTTGTTCAAATTTTCATGCTAAGTCCACTCTCCTCTCAGTCTTACTGACTACAGATTTATGCCCAATGTGGGCAATAATATAAAAGTTATTTACATATACACTCATTTGGTGGAACATGCAGTCACTGTTGTTCTCTCTTGATGTCAGTAACAAAAACTGGAAACTGTTCACTCTGTGAAGATCATGTTCAGGTTCATGTGAGGCTGTGTTCACATAAAATTAATGTTGGCAATATTATTAATTTTTGAAAGTAATTAATATGTTCTGATGAAACTTATTTTGAAGCTTATTCATCATACCTTTATTAACATTAACAAAATGCTTAAATCAACATTTAAATATGCTGCATCTTATATATCAATGTACAAACAGGGATTCAGAAACTTTAGACATAAAGTCAAAGGACATTTTCCTTATGGGTTTGGTGTGTATACATACAAAGGATTTTACTGAACAGCAAAACTAAAGTCCATAAAAAATAGAAAGAAAAAGTATTTAAATCATAAAAAGCTGCATTTATTAAAAAAAAACCCCCTGCAACCTGTTCAGGGCAATTCTCCATCCGATATGCGCTGGGATAGGCTCCAGCAGCCTCTGCAACTCTGGTTAGGATAAACTGCTCAGGAAATGAAAGAATGAAAGAATTAATTAATGAAGTACATGAAAGAAATAGTAAGGGAATAAGTATTTGGACACTAATTTAACAATATTAGCGCTTTGTTGCAAAGCTATTGATGGTAATTACAGCTTTGATACATATGGTAGGAAGTGATTAGCTCTGTGCAGCACTGTGTTTCATTTTTGGCCCATTCCAGCTGTTAGACTGTCTTAAGTTAAAGGTTACAAGGGTCCCTCTATTGCAATTTCAAAATTCACTATGAGTTTTCAATGCGTAAGTAATATTGACATGATTATTACCAAATATATAATTCATTAACTATAGTAATGCTTATTGCCAGGCATCTCAGATCAATCATCAGAACAGTCTTCTTTCTATAAGAGGGCAAACACAAGCATCAGTTGAGCTACCCCAGCCTCCCCCGACCATAGCAGTAAAATGGAGCTGGCCCCTTTTGCTTTCTAGCGGAACTACAGAGCCCAGTGAGTCTAAAGACGGGCACCAGCACTGCAGTGGAGATAGTGAGCGAGAAAAGGAGGCAGAGACTGTTTATTTGCAAATAAACAGAGCTAACACACATCCTGAAGGACACACACACAATCCCGTAAATGTCTACAGTATACATTGTCATTCACGTATAAGGGCTTAGTAGTGGGCTTGTTTATTTATTCTGTCAAACACTGCTCTGAGAGCTCTCCGCAGCCTGGTGCCACCCCTACTGCCTCCTCAGAGAGAGAGAGACAGAGAGAGGGAGAGAGAGAGAGGGAAAGAGAGAGAGAGAGAGAGAGAAAGAGAGAGAGAGAGAAAGAGAAAGAGAGAGAGAGAGAGAGAGAGAGAGAGAGAGAGAGAGGGAATCAAACGCTCTCTGAATTGGGCCCAAATATCCAAGGTTAATTTTGTGAGAAAGCTGCAGTGCTCAGATAAGACCATCCCTGCAAATGAGTTCTGCCTGCCTGGATTACAGCTAAATTTATGCAGCTTTCCTTATCCTTTCACAAGCTCCTCTGAAGTGGCATAATTAACTTGCGCACATAAAATGTGCACATTTTCTGCTTGGTGGTAACCATTCCTCATTTTGGTGCTTTGATTTTTTTGACCCTGTTCAAGAAAGGTACTTTTTATTTGCCTTTTCACACAAGTTTAAAGATTTAACAGGCAGATGCAGCACGGCTGATCGTTTGACACATCTGGATCGCCGTTATGTTAGTTAGCGCCATCACAGGCACATTTTCGTAAATATTGCAAACGCAGCCAAACCACCTAGCACTTTAACAGCTTCTCTTTTTCCACAGATATACATGCATACATGTTTCTCTCTCTCTTTCTCACTGACATACACATGCATACGTTTTTCAATGCTAATATGTTCCAGTGGTGCGAGTGCAACCTCAAAGAAATACTCCAGCATTTTTTGGCCTAATCCCTATCTGACACAGGGGATTACCATGAACAATAATTTAAGCACATTCCCTTGTACTTCCCCTGTAAAAAACAGACAACCTATTGACTCAAAACAAACTTATAGTAGGAGTCCATGAGCAACTGATGAATTCTGTATTTCGCACGTGTAATTTAATCTAGAAATCTATATAAATTGTGCTTTCAGAGATGGAACTATATCCATATCTCCATATGGGCAGAGTTTTCACACTGGAGAACCTCAAAGATATTCAAAGGCTGAATAAAAATGAATAAACAGTTTTAGTAAGACATTCTTTAAGTTCAGCCTAAGACCTGTCCAGATTTGCCTTAATTAAAGTGTTTGTGCAGGAACAGAACAACATCTGTATTATTTTTGATTATTTAATTTTGAATGAACATATTACTTTCTGAGTCATAAAATTACGATGCAGAAGAAAACCCAGGAACTGACACGTTTGTAATCTTTTGATTTTTTAAAATAAATGTTGCTGTTGTTGATAGAAGTACCAGTCAAATGTTCCCACCAAGTCAAAACACTCAATACACATCCACAGATACATATTTGATTGCATGCTGTTCCAGAAAATGTTTTAGAAATATAAAAATAAGCATTATTATGAGTCACAGAAGCAAATGAATTGAAACAAAAGTGTGCTGACCTTCATAAAACAGATAATAGCTGTAAAAAATACCTTAATGCCTGAAAATCCCCATATTCACTCTTACGATATTTAAATAACCAGAGCTGTAGTGAGCTTGCCTGGAAGAGAACAAATATTTGACATTTTCCCTTTTCCCCATATAGTTTAGAGTCAGTAGTCCCAGCAGGCCATTGTGGGTGTCATGTAGTTTTATTAATGCTATTCAGTAAAGTATCACTGTGTTATTTTTAGCAGCAAATGTGAGTCATGTGTGACTGATCACCTTCTGTGAGCAGAAGTAATAAAAAGGTGTCAGTAAAATTTTTATCATAATAACAATAATAAACTCTTTGAAAGCTATGTGTACCATAACTTTCGAAGAGTTGCATCTGTATTACCACACATTCTGACTCCCTTTTGTAGAGCTTTGATGCAGATGTCATTTTTCATGCCTGACTAGTTACATCACCCACATAAAGTGCTAATATGAATCTGTACAAGCTATAATGTAATATATAGTTAAACACTCAGTAAATACTCTGTTGATAAGATAAAAGAAAGATGTGATAAGCAAAGATTTAAGACATAATACATAAGATATATTATGTGCCCTCTGTTTTTGTCAGTGCCCTCCATTGTGTACCTATATACAGTACTGTGCAAAAGTCTTAGTCCCGTGTGCAAATTGTTTAAATCCATTTTTCTCAGTGTGTGATAGTGTCTT
>JBBIGA010000138.1:19017971-19034197 GCA_037576975.1 Alestes dentex
CACATGTCCATATTTATATTTCTAAATAGAAATATTTGTATAGTGTATCTTTTATACTGTACTGTTGTGTGGTATAGTATCTCATTCTATTGTTTTTGCTGCTCTTACCTTTGTTCTGTCCACTTTTTGCTGTGACAATGCAAATTTCCCACTTGTGGAACTAATAAAGGTTTATCTTTTCTTAAAAGATATAATACCCTCCCAAAGAGAGCAATGCCCGTTGTGTTGTCTTGGACTCTTGGACACTAGTGGGGATGCGATCTCCCAAACCAGGGCAAATGCTTAGACAGTTGCATCACTGAAATGGTTTAAGAGAGCCATGCGAGTCATCCAGCACTGTGTGTTAAAACCAGGGAATAATGCTAATCTTCTAAGTGAATTCTTTCAATACTGCCAGCTTCACAGCTACACTCTTCTCCCCTTTAACACACACTGGGCTGTCCTTGTTCCAAATGCCCCCCAGAAAACGTTACTAGCTTCCCTCCTTTCTGTCCTGCTACTCCTCCTTGCACTCACTCATCCGTCCTTCTCTCCACAGCTCCCACTTACATACACACATACACAGATACAGGCCAGTAACTTTCAATTCAATTTGCTGAAAGAGGCCTGTGAAAACTCTTTGCACTCCTAATTCTTCTCTTTTCTGCGCCTTTCCTCTACCTGCCTACCTGCTTTGTACTCTGCCTGTTCTGCTCTGTGCCCTCAGTGTTCACCCACACTTACTGATGATAAGAACATCCACTCATAGTTCTGCAGTGGTGTAGCTTTAAAGAGCTACATGCATACAAGATTTTTTTTTTTACAAAAGAAGCTTTTAAAGATACATTTCAGATATCAAATTAAGCTCATAAACATATAGCTTATGGTATTCTTTTTGCTTTTAGAATGACCTTTGCCAAGGTGGCTTTCCCATGACAATTATTACAGACAACATGAAACTCATCTTCCTCCCATATCATGACACTTTCACAAGTGAAACATAGTATCAGGAAGGGTCTCTGAGCTAACTTAGTGTACTAAACGATAGGTGGTGGAGTGAGATGAAACATGGTGGGTAGTGAGAGGGGTGCAACATGATATTAAGGGTTAATATTAGTTTCGCCCTTCTGGTGGCGCATGTTGGTGTATATATATATATTCAGATACATAAGACTTCAATATGGAGTTGCTCCCCCTTTGCAGCTATAATGGTTCTGCCCCCCATGTTCCAGAACTATTCATCCAACATCAGTACCTCCTGTTGTGGCTGAACACAATGAAATCCTCACAGCAATGTTCCAACCATAGTGTAAAGTCTTCCCAGAAGAGTAAAGCAGCGAGGACAGATTTCAGAAGAAACATATGTCTAAAAACTTGTAAATTCTTATGATGGATAATGCAAATGCCCAAAAGGCACTATAATGCTGCTATGATGCTCTGGACTCTGAGGGTAACTTGTTTCCTATAACAAACTAGATATAACGTGAATGCCCTGCAGTGGCAAATTGCTTTGGTTTTATATTTGATTTGATTACATTAATGTTTAAGTTGAAAATTTCAATAAATATTTGAACTGCAGCTGTGTGAGTGTGTTAAAGGGAACACCTCTGTTAAAAAGCACCTTATTTGTTTAAAGTATGTGCAAACTAAATGTAATTGCACCTTTGTTCATATAGTAGTGCGTAATACACTACTTTTGAATTAATTATTGAACTTTGCGTATAACAAAGCGATTAATCGCGATTAAAAATCTGAATGTTGCCCAGCATTTATATGCAGCTTATACCATCCAAGTGAAAGATATGATAACAGTGGACAAAAAAAAAGATTTCTTCATATATAGAAAGGACCCACAATATCAGTACTTTGTGGAACCACTTTTGGCTTTAATTACTGCTTCAAGTCTGTCTGAATGCATCCAGATTACCCAATCTTCTTTACAAAACTTCGATTTCAGTCCGATTGGACAGTGACTGTTGGTGTACTGCAAACTGTAAGTCATTACACAGATTTTCAAAAGGGTTTAAGTCTGGGCTCTGACTAGGCCACACAAGGACATTTACCCTTTCCCCCCTCCACCACTGTGTGGTCAATTGTGCTCTGTTCTTTGGGTCATTGTCGTGTAGGAAGGTAAACCTTCTTCCCATTGACAACTTTTTGGCAGAGGATAGCAGGTTTTCCTCAAGAATTTGATGGTATTTTGCCCCATCTATCTTTTCAAACATGTGCCCCAGTCCCAGCTGCAAAGAAACACCCCCACAACAGGATGATATCACCTCCATGTCTTGCTGTAGGTTGGGTCTTCTTTTGGGTGGTGAGCTGTATTAGCTTTCTGCCAGATGTACTGATTGGTGTTGAGGCAGAGTAGTTAGATTTTGGTCTCTTCTGAACACCTTTTTCCACTTGGCTGCAGAATCTTCAAGCTCAATTAAGACTAAATGTGGCCTTTCTTGATGAGTAGCTTCTTGCAACCTTACCATGCAAGCCACATTTCTGGAGCACTTGTGATATTGTCACATGCACACAATGACCACTTTTTTGCCATAAATTCCTGTAACTGCTTCAAAGTAGCCAGAGATCTCTTGGAAGCCACTCTGACCAGTTTCCTCCTTATTCCTCCATTCAGTTCGGAGGGACGGTCTGATCCAGAGAGGGTTCTAGTAGTACCAAACTCTTTCCACTTCTTAATTATACACTTTACTGTGCTCCTAGGGATTGATAAAGCCTTTTAATTTTTTTAAGGGTTAAGGTTAAGGTTTTTGTTTGTGGATGAATATGATTTATGTGTTTAATTCCCCATGTGAGCAGGAATTTATTCAAAACAAGAATACTCATAAGCAAACTGCTGGGAGTTGCAGTTCTTTTTCATAAAAAGAAGTAAAGAATGAAACAGATGAGTGTAGGTTAAAAAACAAGCCAGTCATGAAATGCTCTCACAGATCTGTAGAGTTGGATTGTGCAGTTCGGGAAACAGAGTGACTGTAATACTGATTTTCTCCTCCAAATGGACATCAACCTAATTTGCTGACATCCTACTCCAGATCATCTCCTGATTAACTCATGGTTACATCTGAAGATTTTTGATTGACAGTTCAATGAATTCAGCAAAATTGTTGTTTGGACACTCCTAGCGCAACTGAACTGAAAATAAGTACACATTCTTTACTCTTGGGAAAAAAGAAAGTTCAGTACTGTCACTGGGTTGGTACCCCTCCTTGTTACTATGTTGGTATCCCCAAGGGTACATCTTGGTGCCTATAATTAGGGAGACTAATTGCATATATGATGTCATATTCCATTGCAATTTAAAGCTGCATTGACTCCAGTCTCTTTGTTTAATTTAGCTATTTTAAAACATTTAAAGCATGAATGTAACCCCTCCCTCTGGGGAAAAAAAACTTAATTAAGGTACACTATTGAACCTCAAGGACACACTTCTACACATTTTAATGCACATACTGTTTATGTGCTGAATTGGACATACTGGGGGAAAATGAAACATGTGACCTGTGCAAAAATCACAAAACCATATATATATATATATATATATATATATATACTGTATATATGAATGTTAAATATATGAATTTTATTTTGTTGTATCTCATTTTCCCCAAGAAAATCAATAACCAGGGGCGTCCCAACTTTTGCATTATGAATATATGTAGCATATTTACAGGCTTACCTCACTTTATCAGTGGCCAGTAGGTTAAAATTCCATGCTGTCCTCACTAATCAGGCATCAGTGGCTTGCAGGACATCACTGGAACGAAAGCTGAGATATTTATGCTGTCTTTGATAAAGCATTTAATCTACACTGTGGTAATGACACTCCAAAGCTGCTTCAGCTACTAGAAGCTAAAGTGATTTATAGGTATAAATTATGGTATCTCTGACGTGCCCTGCATATCACCCGCATATGGGCAAAAACTAGCACTCAGTATTCATGTGTTTTAGCAGCCCATGACAAACAGGAGGTTGTAATGTATAGAAAGCTGATGGAATTTAGAAAGCCCAAATTAGAGATGATCAGCAGTCTGAATCTTATTTAAGTGTAAATCTAAGCTGAATTGAACATATGGCCATTAGTCAAAGCACTATAATCTTAACATACTGTTTAATTGTAGATTGTTTCCTCATATTGTTTGTAGCTCATATATGATCAGAATCTGGAAAATGGCAATAAATCATGAAGTAAAGTAAAGTGGAGTGGTCCCTTATTGTCACGCGTGAATGCACCACAGCATGAAGAGTGTGAAATTTTTCCTCTACATTTAATCCATTTACCAAGTGAAGCAGTGGGCAGCCAGTGTGTAGGGAGGGTTCCTTGCCCCAGGGTACCTTAGTGGTGCCACTGGGAGTCGTGGGATTCAAACCCAAGGCCTTCCGACCACTCCCTAACCACCAGGCCACCTGCTCCTGAAGCTAATCAAAATTAACATCCCTTTGATTAAAAGTACTGCAATACAACACAGACCTGGTCCAGAGCAGTACAGCTGAGTGTTGTGTAGTGAAGGGATCTAGTGGTGCCTCATCCAGTAAAATCTGATCTGAATATGTGCAGCAAATCTGGAAGAATCAGAGCTTCCCTACATAAAAGCCCTGCGCTGTTTATCTGGATGCTAGACCGTCATGAATCTTAATTTAATAAGCAAAAACTAATTAGGTGATTTCGAGAAAACACTAATTCCATTCAAAATGAGGGCTAAAGATAAATTTGTTCCGCTTTATGAAGCTGCATTTGATTTTCTTTTCCAGAAGCGTTTGAGGAAACGGAGCCTTGAAATGTTTAAAGCGGCGGAGAAATCGCCATTGTTTGTCTGTGAGGAAAACATCATTATTCCAGGATGTGTGTCGCGTAAATTCCCCGGTGTGCTGCGCTCCTTTTATATGCAGAGGTGCTCATGTGACATCACACTTCAAAGGGTTTCTAATATGCCATAAGTACTGAATGAGCGTCACTTTAGTGGGACAGTTAGCATGACAGCATAATAAGATATTCCCACTGACAGCGTTATTGGTGTAAGTGGCAGCAGAGCAAGAATAGAGGCTTAAATTACTTCAGTTGTGACTTGAAAGTAAGTTAACATGACCTGTACAGGGAATGACCTCGAACTGCATTTTTTCTCTATTTTACTCCGTATTTTTCTATCATACATAAAAGACATGCCATCATATATAGACAGACACATCAGATGCTTTTTTCCCCCAATAAGTTACATCTACAGTCATTGTTCTTGTAAGTGTGTTCTCTGTAGAGGGTGTACTTCTTTTTTCTTCTAGAGAATGCACAAAATTTGCATATGACTGTATGAAAACATTCTATGTAAGTCATATCTGTTCAATAGTTTTGTAATATTTCAATAATATGCAAAATATAAAGGTGGGGGGGGAGTGGGGTGGTAATTACTAAACTTTAACTACACAAGATGACCAGTTATTATTTGGGTGCTGTACAGTTCTCAACACAGCAGCAACACCAACATGGTCGTGGCACATTAGTGTTTAAAGTGCTAAAGGAGTGTATTTGTGTTTTGCTGGGGTTTTTTATGCGGGTCCCCTACTTCTCAAAATTTGTGATTATATATTGAGCTGTTACTGAGCAATGAGTGTTGAAAAGAGGGCTATGCCAAGATAAAACAGATAAACAAAATAACATTTGAACACAATAAAACCAATATAACCATAATAACATAAGTATAAGTATATGCAATCATATAAACATTGACTTATTTATGTATGAATGTGAAAATCCAGGTATGAAAAATGCATAGTTCAACTAAACAGGTGGAAAATCAATTTGATGGCTACTGTGAAAGTGGATTAGACACTGTTTGCTTACTGGCCTATTTATTAGAAACACCTTTATTTTGGGATCTTTCTCCATGCTCAGGTTATGTAAGTGGTCTACCCCTTCATCGATGGTCATTTTCCACCAGACCGCTACTGGCTGGATGGTTTTGGTTGATGGACTATGCTCAGCCAAGGCCAGTATGATATAAAAAACAGCAATTCTGCTGGCCTGATAGACTTATACCAGAGCAACACACACCAACATGCCATGTTCCTGTGCTGAGATCCAACCATCTAACATCTCGGCAGTGGTGGTCCTATGGAGGCCCTTTTCCATTGATAAACAGAGTGCACTTAATAAAATAAAAGGGTGCTAAAATGGGTTCTTTTCATGATATAAAGAAACCATTAGCAATCAAACGGCTTTATGACACATACATACACCTTTCATAACACCCGACAACAACCTAAATAAACACTGAACAAGGCTTATTATAACAAGTCTTAAACAATATTGTCATAGAGTCTGATCTGATCAGTTATTATTTCAAATCATAAAATGTAATGAAAATGGACACTTGCTGTAATAAAACTTAATACATGTTTTATAGGTTTATGCCCGTTGTCTCGAAATGTTTAGCCTTATGATTACTGGCCTTCAGTGAAGCATTACTAAACCTTAATTTAAAGGTCAATGGAGGAACCTTTTATAAGCATTACACTATGTGAAAATCTTTTAAAGGCTCTTTACACGTCATGCTCAACTAAAATGGCCCAAAAATCTGTATTTTGACCACCTCCACACACACACACACACACACACACACACACACACACACACACACATATATATATATACATATATGTAGCCTAGATCATGTCTACTGATCTTGAAGCCAGAGTCAAGTGTACTGAAAGTACATTTTCTGCTATGCGTCTTGACTCAGCTCACCATTTCCATTGTCTGAACATTGCCTTAGGTGGAACAGTGGGGATTCTCCATTTTAAATAGAGCAGATTAAATGCCATCAATTATACTGGATATCATACTGCTTTCTCTAGCCGTTTTTACATTGCTGCCACAAAGCTCAGAGGGAAGACGCCGCAGCGTGAAACGTCTGGTACACTTCAAACCTTTAACCAGCACAAAATGTTACCAAGAGAATTCACTTTTCCTGAAGAGGTGCAATGAAGGGCTCACGCATTGAGGAAGCCCACCGCTGTGCTCTCCGAGTGGAAAGAGACATCGGAGGAACAGAGTGCAGTGTAATGCTCAAGATATGGAGATGAGACTGTGGTAGAGAAGGATTTAATTTCTAATATCAAAATTTGACTCTGGCATAACATTTCTAGCTTTGATGAGATGGAGAACAGCAATGTAATCAGCTTGAGCTGGACCGTTTTGGGACACAAAGCACAGACGTTGTCTTTTTTTTTATTAACGGCCTTTGCCTGTAGCAAAGTCAATCTGAAATCTCTTGTTCTGTTACTCATCTGTGATGAGCGGCTGAAATGAACCGAGCACTTCTAAAGCAGTCACTGGAACGGTACATTGGGATTTCTGAGAAATCTTCATCGTGATGGCTTTAATTCCTCAATGTCTCGCTTTCCCTGTGTCTCCAGCCCTACAATTCATTCTTGACTGAACGGATCTGAAAGGATCCTGAGAATTCCAAACCATCCTCAAAACGTTTTTACAGTACAAAGAAATCACAGACAGGCAAAAGCGTGATGAGGGTGTCATGTAATGTAGGTTGTGCTTACGGAGGTCACTTATAAAACTTTCAACCCTGCCCTAAGCCATGATTACTTTTGTAATCCTGCATTGTCTATGATCCGGATTACTATGATTTCTTTTCATTTTTCATCTGTATCATATCCTTTTTGTCCCAGCTCAGCCAAAACAATTGCAGATTGCATTCACACTATCCAGGTCAGAATTAATCATGTTTATGCATTGCAATGTTTGATAAGAAAACAGACCAACCTTGCATGAGTTTGGTGCTTTTTTAAAAATGCTGATGACATCCTGTAAGCTTCTTAAATAAATCAGTGCTGGGATTTGTTGTGTATTGATTATGGTGCTTGATTGAAAAAAGTTTTTTGTTTTTTTTTTTGTGAAAAGCTGTAGCAAATTGTGGTGAAATGCCTCTGCCGCTACCTCCTTTTCTTGCCCCCCCCCACCCATTCGGTTCCTAGCTTTTGTTAACACTGACTAAAATCACTGCACTGATTGCAAGGACAATTGACGTGTTTGATTGGTTGGGCCATGTGATTAAGACACTTCATTAATTTAACTTCAATGGGCAATCAACAGGAGATAGCAGGTGGAATGGGGGTGGAATCACCCTGGCCTGGTTACATTTAATCAAAAACGTGTTCCACGTCTCAAAAGGGAACTTTAGCTTGACCTAAAAAAAATGCAGACAATTCTTTCAAGCTCACACGAGAACAAAGAGGAATAAAAGTCTAATCTCAATTGTATGGAGAGTATATGAAACACATTACACCATTTACTGTACATACCTTGATATTAATGCTGCTGAAGTGTCATCACTTTGTAGTCAGTGGCATGCTCATTTTAGGACATTTGTAAGAAAAAGGATTCGCATTTTAGCTATCGAGCCCAATGGAAAACAAAAATGTTCAAACTGGACACAGTCTATTACTGTACCACGCATCCACAATGAAGCATAAAGTTCATCCAAAAAAAGGAAAATGATAGAGCAGGTTGTGCATCGGCAGTTTGATGTGACAATTATATATCATATAGATACTGACATCATGTAGACCCTTGAAGCCATGTGTCATTCTGTAGTCATCATTTACTCAGGGTCTAAGCTGATTATGATAAAGATAAACGTAATCTCAATCAATCACTATCACAGCCCTAGGTGAACAAAAATTTCAAGGCCCTTAAGGAGCCAACATATGAACACTGCTACATACAATTCTATTATGCTATGCCCCATGAGACTACCAACCCCACAAAAACACCGCACACCAACCAGCAAGCTCTGTCTGGTGTGGTAGTTAAGGTCTTTTGGCTATACTAACCAAGCTAATATAATATAATGCGTGGACATTAAGCAGAATAACTTTCATGCGACGTCACTTCAGTGCAGTAGCGTTAGCTCTCTTGTAGCCTGTGTGTAGCATTACAAATCTCAACAACATAATAACCTCATAATTCAGAGGATCCAATCACGCTTGGGAGATGTATTGGATTTGAAACATGTTTTGTTCACCACAGGGAGTGATAACAGCAGTTTTAAATACAATTTATTTTTTTCTTATAAAGAAAATGAGCTAGTATCCTAGGTTCCTAACACTGACATAATGCATGATGCACAATTTCAGGTGAAATTAGGATGGCAATAATGATGATATAGACTGATCTAAACTTCCATATCAAACTGTTAAGGCACACCCCACTCTCTCTCTGCTTCTAGATGAACCTGATTTGTGATTGCTCATATGTGACAAAGTAACTGCCCTCACTGTCACACTCTTAGGTTCATCAGTCATCAAGCAGAAAGGTTTCAGAAGCATTAAAATGACTTGAGAGGCCCTGACTTGGTAAGTTTCTCTACTGTGGCACATTTCATATCGAACCACTCTGAATGACTTTGTTTACACCTAAACAACTTAACACCTTAACAGCTTAACAACTCATGTTTGAAATTTGGAAACATGATTGGATTTCCCCTTTAGATACCAAATGCCAAATACTAGAAGCTAAAAAACTGAAGGAACATGCTTTTAGTGAGATGGTTTCACCCACTACTACTCTGTTTGGGATTTCTCCGTTGTCATCACTCAGATTCCCTTTGGGCTTATCTATCACCCCCTATCAGCACTTCTCTCCCACTAGCCACAAAATACAGCAACAGCTTGTAGGTAATTGATCAGACAAGCCAACTGTAAAATATTCATTTTCTACTTCAACAACCAAATAAATCTCCAGGGACGGCTCGGAGGACCGTGTGGAGATATTGCTTATGCATAGCCAGGTTAGCGCAGCCCCCATTGTAAAGAAGCAGATAAGAGGGGGGCCTTGCGTCTGGGTGGGCAGCGGTCGATGGTCAGTCAAGCAGGACCCCCCAAAGCGTAATACTCCCCCAGTCTGACTGTGTTCTACAGACCTGCACTGCATCCTCAAACCAACATGCTCCACATCATCTCCCACGACTGGACAGCATCAGAACGAAAACAGGATATAGCAGGCGTGGGCAGACAATCTCACACACCAGTACACCAAACTAAATAGTAGCATTAGTATTATCATTTTTATTCTTGAAAGATTTACAAAACACCCCTGTTATAAAATGTATAAAATATTAGGTGAATGTACTGCAATAACAATGTTTCCTGCATTATCAGTTACATTCAGTAGCAGCTTCTTTTTGCACCTTAGCTGATATGCAGGCTTCATAAATAAGACATTTCTTGTGAATTTCCCACGTATCAGGAGTGCTGTGTGCTCGAGAAGTCCAGCTTCCCATCACAATGGCATTTAATAGTGCTACACCCAGCTCTCCACACAGTTTGGCCTTTGTTTCCTTTTTTTTTTTTTTTTTAGCACTTCTGCTGAAAAGATTTGCATGGAAGGTCATGCCATGACTTGAGCACTTGTAGAGGGCCCACATCATGAACAACCGAACTATCTGAACTTTTTAACACATAAAATATGTGACAATACTCTTTCACATCATAAACACACAGTGTGAGCTAAATATGTTTGATATATGTTGCAGATAAAGCTAATCTTTCTAAAGCTAATCTTTTTATGTTTTATGTTTGTCTCAATATAAATTAATTGAGCATTGGCCCTATTCACTATTTCAGTCTCCACCAATGTCATAGCCATCCATGGCTAGGAATCCAAACAGCATAATTGACCTTGCCTCCCCTCCACTGGGTAAGTACAATGGTTCTCCCTCTCCCCCATCATTCGCATGATGTGGGTGTCTATTAGCAGACACTATAGAATTCAATCAGTCCACCTTTGTCCGTGCAGTACATTGAGGCTGACCCTTATTTATAATGGAGCCCTGCATTAGAACCAAGAACAAGGGATGGAGAAGGGTAACGATCAAGAAAATAAAAAAAATAAAACATAGGAATATATCAAATCCGCAAAAAACACAAAATGAAACGAGCAATTAACCTAGTGAATGAAAATGAATAGATACAGTTCAGAAAAAAAAAAAAACGCATGAACATCTCTAACAATACAACACAAATAAGAAATAGATGAATGAAGAAATATCATAACATAAAATAAAAAAGGAGGTGGATAGAGACTAAAAGTTTAAAATGTTAAAGTGACATCAACAACTGGAGCTTTAGAAGGTCCTGTAGTGAATTCCAGCTGTCTTGTGCACTATAGCTGAAAGCAGGTTTTCCCAGTTCAGTAAAGGCTCTTAAAAAGTGACTCAATCAGTGGAAAGAGTTGGATCATTTCCATTATTTACAGCACTGATGTGACACACTATGACAGTTAGTGTTCTACTGGAGACCAAACTATTTAGTAGAAAATGACTGAGGAGAATAAATAAGAGAATGAACTGGTGAGAAAGTTGAGCCCCCCCCTCCCCAGTCTCCCAAAACCCACAACTATGAGCCACAGCCAATTAGGAACAAAATCTTATAAATTACATGCATCTTGATTACAGAGTAGATTCAGATTGTAATAATTCTTTCTCTACAAATTTTCACATCAGGTCGGTAAAGAAGGCTGCATGTTGTGTTTGAGCACGTTCGTCTCTGGATCCGTAGCTGCTCCTTAAAGCACACATGTTCTCCACAGGTTTCCACGCGGCTACAGGTTGCTGGATGACGCAGTGCAGCGCGCTGTCACCCAGAGCAGAAAAACTGCATTCTGTGCACTTCACTGCATCACGCGTACTGTACTAAAGGCGCCACAATTACTGTAGCCTGGAAGGGCTATTAAACTCTCCTCCGCGGAACATTGTTTGGGTCCTTGAGTCCGTCCTTCACCTTCCACTCATAAAAAATACTTTATAGATGACCTGGCTGTTACAAGTGTGCCGATTACTCCTCCTCAGACACTTCCCGCTGCACCCAAGTGTGTTTTTCATGCACTCTATGACAAGGGACAGAGAGGAATTAGGGTATTGATTCTATATATCAATTACACTACATTCACTGCTGGCATTTCAATAAGCCACGGATATAAATCACACCCGTTGCAGGGCCTAGTGTTGGCGTGTGTGTGTGTGTGTGTGTGTGTGTGTGTGTGTGTGTGTGTGTGTGTGTGTGTGTGTGTGTGTGTGTGTGTGTGTGGCGGTGTGTTTGCTCTCCCACCGTCTGTCATGAAGTGCTTGGGCACACATTTCACAGGAGGCAAAGTGAGGAGAGAGGCATCTCGCAACACTACATCACTGTGTTTGTAATTAAGCAGTTAGAAATCAAAGCAATATGCGGAATGATTAATATTTAATAGCAGGGACTTTTTATAGCCTGCTTAATTGAATACCTTATCTATACTATGCAGATGCTTCATAAATATAAAATATTAAATATCACTGATAGCTGCTCTTGAGAACCCCACTGAAGCATTCAGAAGTATAATTAAGTTTTGGAGGGAATAAAATGACTATTTTCTTCCCTTCTCCTTCCCTCTTTTTCTTGTGTTTCTGTCTTGCCTTTTCATAGCTTTATCTCAAATGAGGCTTTGTCAACAAAATAAATGCTTCCTCGGATTCAGGAGCAGGTGAAGGCAATGCATTTAAAGCGAGCTCAATCTTACATTCAGCTTCAATCATTTATATATATACATACACATATATGTATATGTGTGTATGTATGTCCTTCCTGACATGGTCTATCGTGTATTATAAATATCAATGCAAGCCATTGGAACGGGTTGATTAAACTTCGGATAATCTCTGAGCTCATCTGTTCAATATTCTAATACTTAGGTTGTAATCCTCTTGTACCCTGGGCTGCTTCTGCCGGACTGCACTGGATTAGATCCTCCTGTGTGTTTTTTGTTTGTTTGTTTTTTTCCCTCTTATCCTTTCTTTTTGAATCGCACATAATGTAATATATGAGGCTGCATCCAACATGCATGGAATTATTCAGGATGGCTGGGTGAACCAGTAGTCATTTTTTAGTTCTGCGGTATAGCTTTAGAAATGTGCCTGCTGGTTTGTGAAAGAGCAATAGAGTGTTAACTTACTGTGACCTTTCCCTGAAAGAAGATTTGAGGCTGTCTTGCAATGCGGATGACAGACCGATTTCATTACTGACTCAGTCTATAAGGAGTTATTCGAACACTGGAACTACATTCGCATGTAAAAGTTAAGGCGCCCCAGGGCAAATTACACGTTTTATTGATTTTCTGAGTGAAAATTAGCCCATATCCCACCAATACTCATTCTGGAGATCTTCTTTCCTGTCTTGTGTAGCTCCAACTTGCGTTTAACATGCTGCCCCTCCCACTTACTTAATGCTCCAGCCAATGAGGGACTTCTAAAGACGCTCGTTATCCAAAGCAGGTGTTGTAGACTGTGGTTGGATCTCCAAGACTGCTTTACAAAGAACACATTTTAATGCACAATTACTGTTTGTTTGCTGAATTTACATTTGGGAAATCGTATTAAGAAAATGTGGTCTGTGCCACGTTTATATTTCATGTCGGATTTTATTCGCCAATATGCTGAACTCAGTGACTAATTTGAAACAGGACAAAAATGCCATTTTTAAGTTTATTCTTAAGAGTGTACACTGGAGCAGAGAAAATGAGAAGAAGGAAAGAGAGAGAGAGAGACAGAGAGAGAGAGAGAGAGTGAGAGACACGGAGGAATTTCTTACCAGAGTAGTTCTGGGCAGGCAGCCATATTGCCTCAGCTTGTGGAAATCCACTTCTCCATGGCCTTCAGTCCAGAGACGGCGCCCCCTGTAGGTTTGAGGAGGAGGTCCTCCCACTCGTCCTAATCTCAAAGGAGCGCGGTGGCTGCCCCGAGGAGGGCCTGACCGTTCCTCATCTTAGGCCTCAGCGCCGCAACACTGGGATTTGCATCGACAGAACGGACCACAGAGGATCAAAGGCAGGCAGCCTGCCGGGCTCTGATTATGTATGCCAGAGTTAGAAGAACTCTCTCACAGAGGCCATACAGGATACAGTACTTCATCAAAAGAGTCCAAAACACCATGGCTTTTCCATAAGGTTGGCAACTGTGCATCAAAGTTGCTTCATGTTCATGTAAAATATGCCATGTAACAGTAATACTGTCACTGCCAGAACAAACTCCCATTTCCTAACTTCTGTTGTTTTCTCAATTTACAGCCTTTTATAGTGTATTAAATTACAAACAGCCCAACAGAAATGACCCAAGATGACACTGGATAAAATCAGGTGCACTACAAAAAATGGAATCAATTAATTAAATTAAAATAATCTACATTAAAAGTCAACACCATTTCTTTCCTTCTCCAGAAAAGTTACAATTCTGGAACAATTATCAATCTATTATCTATCTATCTATCTATCTATCTATCTATCTATCTATCTATCTAGCTATCTAGCTATCTATCTAGCTATCTATCTATCTGTTTATTTAATTTCAGCTCAGCACACACTTAAATTTCAACAATTGCAAATCCATGCATAGACTCTGAACTGAACTTCAGATATTAGTCAAAAGCAGTCAGACTCAGGACAGTGCATGCCCTGCTAGGCAAAACTGCTGGGTTTAAAGACACTAATCTTTTACACTAAAGAGACAGTATCAACAAAGCTGTGTTGACTATAGACAGCATGAAATGTAGCATGGATTTTTTTTTTTCATGTGGAAATCTTATCTAGCTGATTATTGTATACAGTCCTCTAATCTACATGTATGCCATGCATGTAGCAAACTACTCATTGCTGGTGCAGCTGAAGGGGCAACAAGCACTAGAACTCAATGGTCACAAATAAATGAAAGTATATTACTTATCTGTTTTTGAATCTCCATCCAGATCTTCACTGAGATGGCTTCATTGAGAAGATCTGGATGTGGTTTGCACAGGTTGAGAGTTGCATATTTTGACAAAATATTTTTACAGATTTTTTTTAACAACATTAATAACATTAACATTTTAGCTCTAGCTCCAAACTAAAGAAGCAACACCAACATGTCTTGGTTGATCAGCTGCATCTGAGATGATTTGAAAATTTGTGATAAGGGATCATGTTGTCATATAGACTCAAACATCATATAGACCCATTCCTTTAAGAGCCATGTTGTGTCTTTGAGAGAACATTTATGTTGTTTGGACTTAAATTGCCCAGGAATGAAACTTCTTTCTACATCACAAGCAAAGCAAAGCAAAAAAAATTGACCATTTCTATTGATTGGGCAAATGGCTTTTCCAAATACTGTAAAACAATTCAAATAAAAACAGGAATCACACGTCACATGACAGTTAGGTGAAATTGAAGTAATTGTTTATACCGCTTAGCAAAGTTGCATTTACATTTACGGCATTTAACACTTTTATCCAGAGCGACGTACGCTCAGGTAGTCCACATCTGTTCTTCAAACCTGAAAAGCTATACTTAAATCAACATCCGCTATTTAACCAAATTACTGCCAGCTAAATTACGCACTTGTCAATCCTGTCAAAGAAAAGTCAGAGGTTAAAGCATAAGTAAGGAAAACATAGAGGGTAAATGCCCAAAAGTTATTTTTTCATGTCTTTTTTGTACATTGAAAGGATGTCCCCTGAGGAGCCAGAAAAAAATGTATTTATGACTTTTTAAAGAATGGAAAGTGAACCATTTGTCACATGTGAACACACCACAGCACAGCACACAGTATGAAATCTGTTCTCTGCATTTAATCCATTCACCTGAGTGAAGCAGTGGGCTGCCATCAACTTTGCCAGTGAAGCAATGTGTGGGGATGGTACTTTGCTCAAGGGTACGTCAGTGGTACCACTGGCAGGGGCTACTCCCTAAACACCAGACCACCAGCTGCCCCAGCATGAAAAACATTTGTAAATGTTTGTAAATCTGAAAATATATACAAAAAAATTACAGTAATTCGAACATTATGCTACAACAGGTTATCATACCCCAAATTATTTAGACAACTATTTGACAATTTCCTGCAACTGTCTAACATGTCCTCAGACATACAAATATTAAACTGAATATCGATGTCCAAAAGGGGTCATAGACAGATGTCCAAATTCAGAACCTGACATCCAGATCCTGGACCGACCAATTCAGTAAAGACACAATATTAACCGGTGGCAGATGTCTTGTTTCAGTAAATAGCAACCCAGAGGGAAGAAAGTAAATATCTGTAATTTTGAATTCAATTTTATTTAATAAAATCATCATGCTTGTACATATTGTCTGGGGAGAGAGGAGAGGAGAGGTGAGGGGAGGACGCGTTCATCAGGTTGATAGGGTTTTAATATATACAAGATACACA
>JBBIGA010000138.1:19045215-19060990 GCA_037576975.1 Alestes dentex
GAGAGAGAGAGACAGAGAGAGAGAGAGACAGAGAGAGAGAGAGACAGAGAGAGAGAGAGACAGAGAGAGAGAGAGAGCTAAGCAGTATGTTTGTCTGGGTCTTGGTGTATACAGCTGATAAGGAATGTGCACAGTCAAGCCGGTGATAAACAAAAGCAGGAGTTTTTCCCTGTGGGACTGCTCCTCTCCCCTAGTACCTAATCCAAACTGTGTGTGTGTATGTGTGCGTACCCCCACGTGTATATGTGTGTGTATGTGTGTGTGTGTGTGTGTGTGTGTGTGTGTGTGTATGTGTATGTATGTGTGTCACCGTAATCTCAGTCCAACACTGCCACCCCCAAAACACTCTGAGAAACACGGGCTGATAAACCACGTTTTCCTGAGCAGCTGAATCTAGTCATTATAAGAGCACCCCAATGACAGTTACAACAAATTAGAAATACTGTTGTCCTTTGTGTGTGCTGTGGTGAAAGAGAAGCAGTTTAAGACTATCCAGTATAGCTAGGAGTGATAATATTAGCTTTATCAGCCTGCAGCAATGATTACTATAGGATTAAAGCAAATGCACATGCACACGTACACAAACAAAATACACACATGCACAAAACTGTGTCCTTCACCACACATTCCTGGCTTTGTTGGTGGAACAGTTCACCTGTTCTAGAGTGGTTCATTTTCTTGTGTTATAACTTACCGTGTTTGCAGTCCCCATCAAAATATCCTTGCCATGACCACAATGGCCACATCGATCACAGGAGAATATTATGCAAGTCCTAGGATCAATAGTGAATTATTTGAAGCGAGACCATTACCTTATTCATGTTGGATGTGTTGAATTTATTGGATTTGTAATTGCGGAGCGTGAGCTAAATGTCACATCTGGTTTCTGTAAGATGAGATAATCTTTTATCAATGCCTTTTCAGGCAATAGAGAGTGAGCAAACTGGAGAATTAAGAACTCAATCAATAACCGCTGATCTGCAACGATTACACTTGGAGTTGCGTATCTGTGCAATACATATATAAAGTCTTTCATGAGATCAGAACAAAGTTGTCAGCAAATTTAGGAAGTCCAATTCATTTTAAAAAATTCAAACACATAGTTGTAAAGCCTGAGTGAGAGCATTTGGTTTTTTGACAGTAGAGCATTTGGTTCTGTAGAGCATTTGGTTTTTTGACAGTATTGCAAAATCTGTCTAAAACAACTTGAAACAAAAGGTGTGTTAATCAAGGGTGGCGTGAAAGCTGGCACCTGCCGATTCCTGCTTGTGCTTGTTCAAAATGATCTTGCATTGAGTTCTCAGTTTTCCACTCACTATGAGAAAAGCAGTAACAAATAACAGAGTAGCTGCACTTTAATAAAGCATATTTTCTTCCGTATTTCCCAGTCCTGACTACTCTGAAGATGGAGAAAAGTGGACCTTCTAAAATATCTGAAAGGCTATAATGTTGGAATGTACTTCTAATTATTTTTTTCAACTAATGACTGACACAAGTGGAGAGGCGTGAAAGAGCACATTACCAATTAACACTGTTGGGGGGTGACAGTACAAAGTAACCTACTACAGTAATGGTATTATTTTAATAAAGCAGAACTGGCTATGGTTTATTTAAAGCAAAGGGAGACAAGGATGATGACCTGCATGCAAAGCTTAGAGAACAATTTCTGCTGAGATTAATGTATGGGGATAAAATATAAAATATGACATTGCCATGTCACACGTTACATATGTATTTTTCAATATGTTATTTTTTCCATTAAGTTGCAATATGGTCCTACTACTAACTGTACACCCTGGTGGTCATCCGTCTATTTCTCTATATTTCTCCACAGTGATATGGCTACAGTGATATATTTTTATTAGTTTATTCTCCCTCACTATCCGGTGTCAACCATAGGACGATGAGTCTTGGTTCCTCTTCCTCCAGCTTTAGGGAGTTTTTCCTTGCATCTGTCACCTTTGGCTGCTCACTAGGGGCTCGCACCCGGAAAGCTGTAAAGCTGCTTTGTGACAGCGGCAGTTCTATAAATACATTTGACTGACTTGACATTTTGTGACTAAACAAAAATTGCACATTTAAATGTGCAGAGGTGTGTTCTCAAGGAAGTTACTTTCATTTAGAAAATCTGAAAACATGATTTTACCTCAAACTCATACCCTGCAGGAACAGTCTTCCTTTCATTTCCATGACACATACCTGCATTGCTTTTACCCCCTGTCCCCAGTCCTTATTCATATAGCTCTTTAAAGTAGCAGTAGGACTACATTAGTTTTACAGATGGGGTACTGTAATTATTACTGGGGTTACGCAGTCTGAATCTGCCATGTCATTTTTAATCTTTACTGACACCATGTTTCTGAGTCACTAAAGATTCCTGCAGCTTTTACTTGCCATAAAACATCCCTGGAAATAAGCCCAAGTTGTATTTCCAGTCTTGAATTGCCATGCCATCAGTACATTTCCGTCGTATGTGCAAAAGCAGTTTTGCAGTCCAAAGGCACTTGAAAAAGAATGTACTTGCATTCTGTTTGACCTACGTCAAGCTGATGTGTGTCATGCTCCCACAGGTGTACAATTCTAATAGTAAAATTTGTAAAATATCTGAAAAAGTGTGCTTTCATGTAGCAAAGTTAACTGTCATGTGATCAGCAAAAAAAAATTTTATGGACGTTTATAGAAGCTTTTTGATGTGATGGCAGTTTGTAAAGCAAGCAGTCATTTCCATCTCTGTAATTTGTATCCAGATAACCGTTATAGACATTCTGTTGGAAAATGACCTTAACCCACCTCCTCCTATATATCAAGTTCATCCAAAGAGTACTTTAGACTGCTAGCATGCTCAATAGCAACAGTGGGCTAACCTAAGAGGCTGTGGAACTTATTCAGTGATTTGTGTGATCTGTGTTGGCCATACTACAAGGCTAGCCACTGTGTAGCTAAACAGGTATAATTTTTATCATCAGCTAAATGTCATACAGAGCATTGCCTGAGCAGGCCTGGGTTGCGTACCAGAGCTGTGTGTGTCTGCTCTTTCTTCCATTGTGCTGAACTTGACTATTAGTCTTCACAGGCAGGCAACAGAAGCAGCACTCTCTGTTATTATGAAGTATTGAAAATGAAACTCGTTTCTGATTAATGAAGCTAAAATATACTCTTTAAATAAACATCACAGGTTGCCTATTTTTAAACTCTGTTTTTCATGCCTGCGGCCACACAACATCTAATGAAAATTATTCAGCAGAATATATCTATCATAGCTAGAATAAGTCACTTTAAAGTCTCATATTGAAGTATGCAAACAGCTACAAAGAGTAATTATTTTTCCTTGAGATGTTCTTTTTTTTCAAGGATATCTATACTTTTAGTCAAATACAAGATTTGTGTACTTCATCCACTGCTGGAGTAAAGCTTCATTAACACTAGTGGTGGTAGCTCAGTGGGTAGGATACTTGCCTCTGGACCAAGAGGTCATGGGTTTGAATCCTACCTTTAGCAGACCACCACTGGGTTCCTGAGCAAGACCCTTAACCCCAAGTTGCTCCAGGGAAACTGTCCCCTGTAGTTAGGGAATGGAAGTTGCTTTGGATAAATGCCGTAAACTTTTTTTACAAATCTTTTAACACAAAGATTTTACAAATCTTTATGTTAAAGCTACACTTTTCATTATATGACACCAATAACTAACATCTTGGTAGAGACAATGCACCTGAAGAGTTAGAATCTGGTCACAGTCACCTTCTATGGCTTTGCAGACACATTTCAACTATGATGTTGCAATTTACATGTGTTGATGAGAAGATCAAAAAGAGCAGCCTGGGGAGCACTTTGAAGTAATTTAAGTTGCGGGATGATATCTTAATAGAGCGTGATGTCTCCATTCTCTTCTACCCTACAGCAAAACTAATAGTGCAGAGGAAGGATGTTTAGCTGCATGGTTTGGGCCAGCCTTGTGTAGGTGGAAAGATTTCACAAAGTTAGTCAGGTATATTCTGAATCTTTCACTCAAATTATGCTGATAATATCATTTTCGATGAAATATGTTGTTGTAATTTGTAAACTAGTGCAAAAAAGAGTGGACTCACACTTTTGGACCCCCATGTAAGTACTTTTGGCACATGCTGCAAGGTAGCCAGACGTGTATATTGTTTATTTCTTGACTGTTCACTTACATCAAGAAGTTATTGCCCTTTCCTCCCTGCATTAATCTGAAGTCCTACCTCTGGAGCTGCAGGTGATTTTCTGTGAATCATCAAAAATAATGATCTAACTGAGCCACAAAATATCTACACTTCATTCAGACTCAAATCTTGCAGTTAATTGGAGATTATTCCCTGTGCAGAAAGTGTATTTTATTATGTATTTTACTGGGTATTTTATTATTATGTAGGCCTACTGGCCCTTTCATGCTTCTTTCATTAAGTGAGTAGTTCTCAGTCCTGGTCCCAGACTACCGCTGCCTTACATTTTTCACTGTTTTCCCTGATCAAACAAACATTGCACCTCAGCAAGAGCTCAGTAATTAATTTATTCATTGAATGAGTTGTGTGAGAATCAAGGCAAACTCAAAAAAGCACAGGGAGATTAACTGCACATGTAATTCAGATTTTAAAAAAATATGACAATATCCAACTACATCCAGTCCATATATATGCCACATGCACAAGTAGACATTTATAAAACAAATGTTTACAAAACACTGGAACTGTTTACATTAGGTGAGAAATACACAATAAATAAGGCAGGGTGACATTTATAAAAGCACATTGAAAGCTGGTTTAATTTTCTTTCTTTCTGGTTTAATTCTCTTGCATTTGGCATTTGGGTTAAAGAGTGTAAGTAATTTCCTCAGATTCCTACAGACAGCCCACACTGAACCGTCTCAGTCCAGATGCTGCATTATTCCACAAGATGCATTCACTAACAATGAAAACATGGAGCATGGTCTTGTTTATGACCAGTTTTAATGTTAATGAGTTAGCGTATGCCCCTGTTACGTGTCCTGCTTTGTGTTAAGCCCCTTACAGATTGTCATTTAATTTTCAACTTTCACTCTGAGACTATAAAACTCCACACATTGACTATTCATACTGGATTAAAATCATTCCACATTATAACTCTCAGATAATAAAAAAGCCTATGCATCAGATTCATACTGGATTAAAATAACTGCACAATATTACTATAGCCCACACTACAGATTCAAACTGAATTAATATTACTACGCAATATCACTGTCAGATTGAAAAAACTACACAAACTGCAGATTCATACTGGATTAAAATCCCTCCACTGGTATCACTCTCAGACTGTAAAATCTATATTATACTGGTCTAAATTCACAGATATCATTGATAAATCCTTAAATTAGCATCTCTCCTAAGGTAAAATAATTAACCCCCTCTGTATATATACAGTGTAAAGTATGTGTGGTGATACATATTATGGTGCTGGTAAGATAGCAGGGGGAATTATAGACATGGTTTTCTTGAACATCAGTAACTCCATAATACTATTACATGTCTTTGCTTTTAATGCTATATACGATAGTACAATACGTTGTATTTATTATGCAATTATGAGAAGGTGTTTAGATGCTAATCAGTCCACAATCATTTCTAAATCCCTACAGTACGTGCAAGTTATTTGAGGTGTAACCCTTTGGAAGTTTTTTTTTTTTTTCGGCTGGTCTGTAGCTAGCCGGGCTGTAGTGAGTGTGTGAGTGTCATTTCTGTATCCAACTATCTCTCTTTTCTTCCATCATCCCACCAGTGATTTATTTACAGTAGAAGAGGAAGAGGAGGCTCTCTCTTCAACAGCATCCATATCTGCTCCTCTTTTGATTAAAAATGTATTCAAATATTGCCTTTTAATGCTTTCTCCCCTTCCTCTATGCACCAGTGCACATGAGATTAAGCACAAGGTGAATTTTTCCACAAATCCCAGGGTGGAGAGGCAAGATAAACACGCTCCATTGAGTTTGCCATTGCAATTACCTTATAGAGTTTTATGTTAGTAAAAAAAAGGAAACCTTTATTGCATTATGGTGTCTTTGCAAAGTCCTCATTATGTTTTCCTGGAGGTTCGCAAAATGGTCGTGAATTGTCTAAAAAACATAAAACAAGCTCAAAGTCCTTTGAACAATGCTTGCCGCTTTGACAAACATTACATTCAAATAAAAAAAGAATGATTCCATTTGTAATTGGAAAAAAAAAATGTACAGTCCAAGCAATGTTTGATCATTTACAACATAGTCACTTAAGTAAATGTAATTTTTCAACAACAGCAATTAGTTGGAAAAAGTATCAGCAGTGTATGGTAAAAAAAACCACATCAGCATCTCCTCACTATAACCCTGCTTATAGACCGACAATAAAATGATCTGGCCTCTAGATTGACTTATCTATTTGAATCCAATTTTCATGTTCACTGACTGCAAAGAGTGGCCTCACCCAGGATGAGTTTCACTCCTCCTATCTGTTTCTGATAAACAAACAGAGTGATGCAGACAGCCTAAGACGTGAGGAAGCACCTTCCTTTCCCTGAATACAACGAATGATGCAGCATTCCATTGCGATTGATATTGATATACAATTTTTTCATAATGAAGTATGTCTTGAGTTCTCTACATGATCTACATATATTCAACATACACCATACGATATTTTAAAGTTTTCTCAACAGATCTTTTGTAGTCATTCTTAATGAGATTAATCTGTGCAACCAATTTTGTTTGTATATCCAAATTGGGTGGTTTGGGTTGCTGCGCGTGCAAAGTCTCGGTCCTTTTCGGGAGAGGCGGAGACTGGTGCGCGCGTACATATCTCGGTCGTTGTCCGGGGGGGGAAGGGGGCGGGGGTTGCGCGTGTGTAGAGTCTCAGCCATTGTCCGGGAAACAAATGATTTTGAAGAATGCTATAATGGTTCCAGTGCCCATGACTGAAAGGAACCAGAAGTCATTTTTTTACACTGTAACAACATGACGCATTAGTGTGTTTCAGTTTTCTCAACAGTTGATTTTGGAGTCATTTGTGTGATCACCTTATATTTGTCATTGAATGGTATGCTGTCCAAAAATGTTCCACAAGTAAATTTACCAAATTTACCATTTAGGGCATTTGACCCTCAGTCTTACCCAGAAAGACATAGAGTCATGTTACTGAGATTATTAAAGTAGAATTAAGATTCTCAAGCAGGAAATCAAACCCTTTTTTGCTGGGTGAAGGGCAGCAGTGTTACTCGCACCACCATAGCTAATGTAAACGAGGCATGAATGGTGATGGTACCATTGTTATTGCCGTGAACATGTGTTGTATTTCAACAAATATTTAATAAATAACTGAGGAATTTAGATCATATTTAGACTTAAATTCTAGGTCATATTTAATATTTTGGTCATATGTGTGTGGGATTCATGTTACAATTCAGATCTCTAGATCATAGTGTGTATAGCATGTTGGATAACACCTCTGCCCTCAATAAACGCATCATGCAATACTACTGAACATCCAAAGATGTAAAGAATCTTGTAGAAAACCTTCAAAAAAAAGTGGAATCTGTTCTTTCTGCAAAGGGGGGACCAACTCCATATTAAACTCCATATTATATTTTTGTATGAAATATCATTCCTGCTGGTGTAATGGTCACGCATCCCAATACGTTTGTCCATGTAGTGTGAAAGTTCCTCAAACTTCTTAACACTCACTCATTTCATTTTCTTTAAAAACTGAAAGGTCCTTTTAAGAACCATGAATGGTTCTTCTATGGCATCCAAGTGTCGCTTTGGTATCTTTGTTTATAGTGTTGCAAGCTGTTATCTCTCACTCTTTAAAACATGTTTTGTTTTAGGAAGAATACCACAGATAAACCACTTTTGGGTCCTTCATGTACAAAGCACAGTTACATTTTTGGAAATGAGATATGAGAGATATGAGAAATGATCATCTCAGCTTAAAGGAAAAGTTCAATTTTATTTAAGGTTTTTATTTTCTAGAACTGTATGTGAAAAGCCATTTAGGAACCTTTATTTTTAAGAATGTTGGCACCTTGCCGTTCTCCCAAAAGTGACTTGATTGCATTTCAGTGGTGTTATACTGCACAGACTTACATCTTTACAGTTTCCATTAGACTGATTAGGACTTCTGGAGATGTGCCATTTGGCTTGAATCCTAAGTGAAGAGACCAGAACTGTTACTTTGATTACATGGATGACACCCCCAGCGCCGTTCTCCAGGAGACTCTAATGTCATTAGTAGGCACAGACATTAAGAAGGAAGAGATTAGGAGAGAGGGATAGTTCAGACAGCAGGGGAAGCGACAAGCACTAGGATGCCTGGGAACCGTGGTTTGGACTCCAGATTGATGAGAAGATGCTTTGAACAGGTGATAAGTAATTTACAGTTTAATTGGAAGAGATGGTAGCAGTGTGGCAGTGTAGGCTTCATTTCCCTGCTCTGAAAATGGACTTTTAATGCACCTGAGTTTATAATTACAATTGATCAGACTTACGGGTGTTTCAAAAGTTCCCCCAAACTGGACCTGGCTGACTCTGGAACACACAAGAACATCAGACAAATCCACAGTAAACCACAAGTACTGGATGGCAACAAAGTCTTTAACATTGTTGCCATCCTTTTATTATTATTATTAAAAAAGTGCAGAGTAGGACCTAAACGACTTCAAATTTTTTTAGGTCGACTTATCCGTCAACAAAGTCGAAGTCAAGTCGACTGGTCGATTGATGATGTCATCACACACGCAGCGGAGGAACACAGGCATCCAACATTGAGCAACTTCTCTGTAACATTAACGGTCAACATGACAATTAAACAAAACAAAACAAAGGCTGATACCTTGAATTTTCTGGGTAATTTTAAGAGCACAAAAGAAAGTGGGAACAGTTTAAGCCGCAGCGCCACTCAGCGTCCTCTGGACAGGACAACTCTGTGCAGTGCTAGCATTAGCCATGTTAGCTAGCGGTGCCATTTTAGATGCCGTGCAGAACGCCGGTACTGTTCCTGTACTTTAACACCGACTTACATATTGTGCAGATCATCGTGCTGTTTGTGTGTCAAGAGTGAAGTATCTCCACACGTGATGTGTGTCAGTCTCCTCTGCTGCCATGTCTCTCATCTTCTTGTGGTCTTGTGTTTAGATTCCCCTCGCGCCAATGGTACTGCCCTTTTTATGAAGGGACTATAATATTTGGTTAAGTCACGGAACTCAAGTCAGCGTAAGCCAGTCAGAGGCAGACAAGTGTGCGCACAGAGAGAGGAAAAAAAAATCACACGACTAGTCAACTTCTCTCAGGGGGCATCGACTTGTGCTTCTGAAGTCGACTAGTCGACTAGATGACTTTTCTGTTAACGCTCTAGTGCAGAGCCACCCCACAGAAGTGATACAGAGTATAAAGGAAAATAATAGATACAACAACATAACATTAGAAATACCCCATCCCAAAATAAGAAAGTGTAACGCAAATCAAACTATACAGAAATGATCCCTCTTTGTATTGATGCACCACAGTACAAACTTATTTACTCAATATAAAATATAACAAAGAAACATAATATGTAGACCGTGCAAAAGTAATAGCACATTTTTTTTACGAAAATGAACAAGACATGTAATTTCACTTTGGGTGTTCAAACATGCTGTAGTTGTAAGGAGTTTCATTCCAAAATGCTGTAGATCTTTTAATATAAAGTTTGAATACAAAGAAGTTGGCTAACACCTTTGCATTTGTTTAATAATAGTGGTATTAATTATACCATAGTACAGATATTTCATGCAGGTAATGGAGAACATGGAGTAGGTCAGTTGTATCACATTTTCTGTAAATAAAATAAATTATTGTGTTTACAGTAGTATTTGGACAGAGCAATTCAGCGTAATTTGGAAATGGCTTTTCTTGCAGAAGGCAGTCTATCACAGAGCATTCCTCCATGGATGGATTACAGGACACAGGATGGCTTTTGGTGACAATGAAATGTCCCCCCAGGGAGTCGGTGGTGGAATTGAATCAAACAGACTTGATGAGTTGGGTGAGAAATTGTTCGCCTTGACCAATTTAATGTCGATTAACCAGAAGATCAATTTCAATTGCTGCATCGAGTGAGATCTTGCATTGTATATGCAGCGATGAACAATGAATGTGTCAGAAAACAACATCCCAGTCCGCTTGCTGCACTCACTGAGGTGTCAGCTTGCTGATATTGAACCAGAAGCTACAGCTTTTAAATTAAGTTTGTATTGCTACAGCCTCCCCAGGTCTTCACAGTCTGCTCTGGCACGTTGCCACTCTGAGAAACACCACTCATCTGTCACGCCACGTTGATATACTACCTATTTTGAAGGGATAAATCAACATTTGGGCAACGTAACACCTTCTACTACTTATCTATAGCGGAGATGTTTTCAGCAGTACCTTTTTTGTCTCGGTTCATATCACAGACATGCCCTTAACAACAGGCTTTCAGGGCTTCGGCTTTTATATATTCTGGTCACTTGTTCTACATCTGGTCCTCTTCTGCTCTCATTAACCCCACAAATACACTCCTCTGGTTGCTCATGTCATTGTGAAATGCTTCACTGCTAGAATTTCTTAGCCTATATTCCTCATTTCAGGTTCTTAGTTCCTGGCTCCTTTTCAGTTCTTGTTTTTGTTTATATGGATGTTGTGGTGTGTCGTGTGCTTGCATTCATATTTCAACCCGTTACACAGTGTGCATTAAAATACATAGAGTAGTGAAGCGTTGTCCTAGCACGAAAGAAAAGCCCTAAAGCGTGATCGCAGCACATATTTTGATTATATTGTAAATTGTGATGGCTTCACGAAAACTCGTGAGACCGGGCTCCATATTCATAGTTCTATGTTCCTTTTGTATTCAGAATGAGCTGTGTAGCACCAATAAGACAATATATATTATCATTCATCATTAAAATATCATATTTATTACACCAAGTATTTGAGAATATTTAATGAGTAATATTGAATGCATTTGGTTTAAAATGACTGTTTTTGACCAAACTGAACCATTTTTGTTGCTGGTTCATGCATGAAATAATTCCTCTATGATGTTAATATTCTATAAGTTTCAAATCATTCGTAGGAATCTTGAAAAATAAATGTTCAAAAATTAACACTTGGGAGTGAAAAATCCAAACGCATCCATAATGCCTCATATCCACAAAATGGCAGAAAAAAGTGAACGCTCACTGATCAAATACCTATTCCTAATACTTCAGCAACAAAACTGAATAATCAAAATAATTTACTGCGTTGATCAATTGCTGTCTAGATAATAGCATTTTATAGTTATTTCTAAACTACAGTTAGTGATATAACAAGTGATTCCACTATTTTGAATGATATGATATGAAAGGTAGCCCAAGGTATGAGGGGTAATTAAATAATACATTTTTATGCTATAAAAACAAACAACTGGCTGCTATTCCAGTTCATTTTCCCTAACTGTGTTTCTGCATCATCCCCCTGTACACACACTGTACCCATGCACACATACTGTTTACTTTAAAATAAATTGGCATTTCTTAAGAGGGACTTCTTGCCCATTTCCTCCTAATAAAAAATAACTACATAATGTAGGAATAAAAATGAAAAATGAATACTACGGTACAACAATATTTTCAAAGATCTTACTTTTGAAGCTAATCTCAAACAAACTACTGAGTTCATTCACTCAGTGAGCACAATCTATAATATGTAGGCTGGTAGAAGAACCATGTAGAGGCAGTCCCATATAAAACTGCTGCCCATATAAAAATGTACACCGCATATGAGTAAAATGTCCCTCAACATGATTTGTATCCTATTACTGAATATGGTTTTATCTTGCTTTGCACTCGCCTCCATTACCATCACATGTGTGCATGTAGAAATATCTAACACAATCTGAGGCCAAGGACAAAGCTGAGGAGCCCCGGCAGAATGTCACAGCAGTTTGAACTGCAAAAGGACTCAATCTTAAGACTCACTAAGCCGGAACTGAATGTAATGCAACACCATTACGTTGGAAAAACAGGTCAAGACTGTCAAGACATGGTTCAAAACACCATTCAGCCTTTTTTCTGCCTAAAGCCACCTCACTGTCCTTAAAACACACACATAAACAGGCAAACGTCCTTTGGGTGACCTTCACAGGCTGCAAAGTCTTAAAGCTATGCCAGTGGGGCCTGAGCTTCATCGCTGAACCAAGACGTTTTCCCCATTATCAGATTTCTCGCTTCCCTCTGACATTCCAGATTACAGGTATTCATGTGTCAGCACCAAATGCTTGGACAGGACAGCAGATTCTGATGATTCCCACACCCACAAATTCCCTATCTGCTCAAAGCAGGCCAAATGACCAGAAAACAGGGCAAAAATATATATCACACCAAAGCTCCTCCTCTCAGTGAGCTGCCAACCAATAACCCCCCTCCCGCCGATACCTTCTTCTCTCTTCTCCACGGCACAATGGGCTGTGACAGTGGAGGACGAAGCTGTATTCTCCCAGCGAAGACAAGAACATTGAGGCTCTTTAACGATTTTTCGGCTTAAGTGGGCAGGTGGCGGGTGTCTGAACGTGAGGCCTGCGTGACGCTGCCCTGCCTGAAATAATTAATGAGTTTCTGTCAACCGCCCTGCTCACAGAAGAGTGTAAAAAGGGGTCACTCCTTCGGGCCCTGGTCCAGCTCTCCAGCAGAATCTCATTTAACCCTCCACAGCCTGGAACCGGACAGTGTGAGACAACATTGGCTGAGAGCATCCAGCAAAGAAATTGCCAAGAGCTTCATGTTACAAGGGTGGAGAACAAACATATTTTTGCCTAAATGTGATCTTTTTAGGGCTGTATGAACACAATTTGTTGTTGTTTTTTTTGTCAGATTTTAGATAGTACTAGATTGTATACAGATCTGACATGTGGCCATCCAACGGTTATGAGAATAATTGAATTGAAGTCAAAAGTCATTATTATTTATTTGTTTGTTTGTTTGTTTGATTGTTTGATTATTTATTTCTCTCTTCTTACTTCTCTTTGTTGTTTTTTTGGCATCTGGTGGCCTAGTGGTTAGGGAGTTGTGGGTTCAAATCCCAGCACTGCTAGTACCATCCCTGAGGTACCCTTGAGCAAGGCACCATCCCCACACACTGCTCCCAGGGTGCCCCTTGTTGGTGGCAGCCCCCTGCTTCACTTGGTGAATTGTTTAAATGCAGAGGAAGAATTTTACATTGTTCACACTATGTGTTGTGCTGTGGTTTCTGCATGACTATAAGGGCCACTTTACTTTACTTTCGTTATTACTTTACTTTACTTTAGTTATGTGCAGCTCTCTGGTTATGTGCAGCTAAGCTACGTCTTCCCCTATCAAATAGTGCTACCAGGCTGGTGAGATGAAGGCAGCAGTGTGACACATGAAACACCACCACATTTTCAAACTGCTGCTAACACACTTAGTCAAACATTAAGTGCCAATTCTGCTACATCAGTTAAAAGAAACCCATGTTAACTAGTGTGGCCTAAAATGATGGAGGGGAGAGAGGGACATCCTACACAGAGTGAGACCAGTTTTGCTCCTTGTACACCATGCCTGTGGCTCTGTCACCTGTGGGTAATAATCTCCTAACACTATTGTCAATGCTTAGGTGGTTAGGAGTCTTATATTATTAAATGTTTTTCACATCTCAACTTTATTGTCCATGCACATATCACTATTACCATTATCCAGGGTGGGCAGTGTCTCAGCCAGGGGTGTGTAAGGTGGAGGGTGACATGTTAAACAGTATTTACATGGTGACCTTATGCAATATGATTTGTCTTTATTTGTTTATGTACATATTTTAATTATTGGGATAGTTTACATCATATACACTAATTCCTGACATGACAGATGACAACTTACTGGAGATGCACACCTTACCTCCGCTGGATGAACTTTATGCAAAAGAGGTGAGAGGCCGCAAATCAACACGCAAGCAGGAGGTTTTTAGATTAAAACAATATTAATTCACTTACCAGCTCAAAACTAGCCTAAAACTCTGCATACATTGTCCTTCTTTGTACCTCAGCTTGCCTGACAATCTCTAAAGTGACCAACAGAAAACAAAAGTTCTGATTTAATTTAATTAAGTACTGATTCACACCAGGTTTCTGATGGAAACTACATGTAATTCCAGGATTCCACAAGGAACACACTGATATACTGTATATAAAATCCCTATTTACTGCATAATATTATTTCTATTTATTATTTTTCATTTAGTATATCTAGTAATACTATGACAAAGAACAACACTCACTGCTCATAAACAGTTTTCAAATATTATTTCTGCATGTGACGTTTACACAATACCGTAGGTCTGGAATATGCCCCTTGTTGCATCCCAAATTCCTTTACCTTTCAGAGGAGAGGTGTGTTCCCACTTTCAGAGGAGAGGTTTGTTCCCACTTTCAGAGGAGAGGTGTGTTCCCACTTTCAGAGGAGAGGTGTGTTCCCACTGACAGATATGGGTTCTATAAACTCAAATATATTCTTCAAATCTAAAAATCAGAACCAAAAATGCAGTGGGATAACAAGGCTTGTTATGTGAATGTTGCCTCAGTCATTTAAATGATTCAAAATGAGCTTAATTTGGTTATTTTATTTAATTGGTCTTGATTGATTTGTTTTTCTGATTAGCTGACCGTTCTGATTTATTTAGGGTCAGTTTTAGTGCTAAATATAGATTGGAAGGAACTGTCTTGTTCCGCTGACTGGTATTTAACTACATAAATAACAATTGCTTTAGGCAGTCTATAGCACTGCAGTTTGGACCTCTTAAAACTCTCCAGCTCGGTTGTGAGAATTACTGCTTAACATGGCTGCATGTGGAGACATCGTTTTGAAGGAATCTAGATCATTCCAGATGGATGAGTAGGCTGTCACTACTCACAGTCAGCAGCAGACCCTTTATGTGGGGGCAGAGGGCTGGCTCCTGAAAGGCAAATTAACCTGCCATCAGGTTTATCATAGGGATATTAATATAAATGGTATTCCTCCCATGGAGAGCTAGAAATGCTCCGCATCCACCTACACGAGTGTCAAATATCCCACAGTCTGTTTCCTTTCTGTATACTTTTATAAAGGTTTTAGCCTCAGGGGTGGATACATATGTAAAACTAATTTGTTCTTAGATATATATATAAATATATATGCATAAACTTCATTAATTGGCTCATTCAACAGACTACAAGGATACAATCAGTAAAATGCAAAATTCAAATGCTGGATTAAACCTCACTTCCTGCTTCTGGTGGCCTGATGTCTGTTGGTGGGGTCAGGGTTGGTGATGAGCTAGAGAAGGTGATAATTCACCTAGGGACATGACTGGCAAGCAGGCCCCAGGGGTCTGTTGGTGGAGCCCAGCAGTTCATGTGAGCTATGCATAGGCTGCATAATTATACGTGCCCCCAAGAACCAGCATGTCAATCTTCATAGAGGGGGACGTGAAGGAACAGCTCAGTGCAGCAGTACTGCCATCTTTCAGCAAAGGGCTGTGAGGAGCAGCAATGAACCATGTGAGCTTATTTCAGAACCAAAATCACACAGATTTAATGACCGAGTATGTTAACACACACAAGGAATTTGCCTCTGGCCATTGCTGTGTCTCTTTAGTACTCCAGGTAATATACAGACAATGTACATGTAATTTACAGAATGCAACCATAAGAGGTCACAAGCCAGTGATTCCTTGTGCCAGTCCCAAGTCCGGATAAATGCAGAGGGTTGTGTC
>JBBIGA010000138.1:19068609-19091109 GCA_037576975.1 Alestes dentex
TCAAGTCCCAAGTCTCTGTTTGTGTGACTTAAGTGCGACTCGAGTCCGAGTCTCAGACTCGAGTCCCCATCTCTGAAATACACACATTCAGGATTCAGTCAATACTTTACACTTGGGACAATTAAGTTAAAATTCCCCTGAAATAATCATTTTAATTTTAGTAATAAGGCACCCTTTGTGCTCATAAAAAAAAAAATATCTGTATACACAAGTGCAAATTCTTTAAGATCATTTAAACAGCTAAAAATGAAAGGAAGATTTTTCATATCAACCTGCATCTTCACACATTTGCCTAAAACAAAATGAAATTGCTTAAAAAAAAAAAAAAAGATAATGATTTAACATCATAAACCAAATACCAATAGAAGCAATCTTAAATCACAAATTCTGTCCTTTCTTTTGTCTACTTTTTTTAGATAATAGTACATCAGACAGTTTCAGGCACCAGATAAGCAAGTCTGAATTGCATGTGAACTCAACACAGTTTGAGGGAGGTGTGTGATCATTTAGTCATGCAGTTTGCACAATGCTAAGTACCGTATAATGCTAATTACTTAGCTTCATTTGCTTTGTAGCTCTAGTGCAAAGCTGAAGAAGAAAAGAAACAAAACCTTTTTTTCTTAGTGTTTGAATCATACAGTAGAATTCCAGAGCGATGAGGGCACAATCTCCCAAGACACTTGTAATGTCTTGTCAACACTGAAGACCACTACATTAGCTGTATGTAAACCAAAGTACATTGTGAGTCATGTTATTAGTGGCCTGTGAGCCACTAAAAACGTATCAGACTCTCTTAGGTCTCTGTAGATACTGTTTGATAATGATGCTGCTAATAGGCCTGTAGCAGTGTGTGGCTGGTATCAATCATGGATTGAAAACTCTACACATAACTTCCCTCTATACTTTTTCCTCACCCTCTATCCTTTTCAAAACATTATGTTATGGCTGAGCCAGTTTCTGCATCCCTAGCAATGAATTAACAGAGGTTAGTTCATGCAGCTGAGTGGTGATGTTGACTGATGATGAGAAGGTGTCTGAGTTCATTTATTGCATCGTGCATTTTTACTGATATTACTTTTATTCTTAATGAGGGATTAGGGATCCATTTCCCACATGTCAGTCCTGAAGGCCCAATAACAAAATAACCCATTTAATTCTAAAGAACAAAGAGAGGGTGGAAAATGGAAGGGATTCACCAAGAAAGTTACAACTCTGTGTCTTGGATTTCTCTCCTTAATTCCATTGTGCTTTTCATTGAGACTAGTTGTCAGATATTCTGTGTTCTGTATTTCTCGGTTACTCTATCACTCTCTCTTTCTTTCTTTCTTACTCTCTCGCTGTCTCTCTTTCTCTCTCTCTCTCTCTCTCTCTCTCTCTCTCTCTCTCTCTCTCACACACACACACACACACACACACATACACAGATAGATAAAACATTCACTGGGAGAGCGAACATGGTGGCTAGAAGAAAAATGACGTTCAGTAATCACAGTGAAGCGTTCCCAGTCATTACTCTGGCCTGTCAGTGTTCAGCCTTGGCCGCTCTCTCCTCCACCGACGCCTGCACTGCTGCTTCGCTACGCTGAATCTGCCACAGCATAGCCCCTCGTTCGATTTCTCTCTATGTCTCCTTCACACACATAACCACGCTCGCTCTCACACACAAACAGTATTAGGGTTGCACTGTATGTTGCAAGTTAATTGTCACCATGCTATATGGCCCTCTGTTATGAGAGCAAACAGGCTGCAAGATAATGCATTCCATTTACGGCTATGCCAGGTGCATCAAAATTTAATAGCACTATATTTGCTTTTGAACGGCAAATAAGCACTCTAACGAATTGAAGGCATCTCTGCTGCATGCTGTGAGCATGCTGACCAGTCTATGGCATTCCAGTGATTTGACAAAGCACATACATTCAGATGGTCAGACAAATACACAGTCATTTCCCATTAAAATCACTAAACCCTATATTTAACCTCTTGGAGGAGGTGTGTACCTTTTGTTTTCACAGTACAATGCAATGTACTGTGAAATGTATTCATATGTTATGTTTTATATTAGTTGAGACTCCCAATGAGCAATGACTAGGGCATCAGTGACAAGAAAAAAACTAAAAGCCTGAAGAGGAACCACTGTGAAGAACCATAACTGGCTGGTATCTGCTGTGGTTCCAGGGGAGGGTGTCAGCCGTGGTTTCCCTTTGCTGGCTGATCTTGGGCCGGCGGCCGTGCACCGGACGGCTGTTCTGGACTTTTCCAGAACGCACAGATTGCCAGTCCGCCCCTGCATAAGAAGCGACTTGCTAGGGCAGGTCTAGCGACTTGCTGGGGGGGCAATGCTTTCGAATGCCCCCCCTTGACACCGGCACTGACTCAGGTTGAATCCAGTCTAAACCATTAAAGTTCAGCTCATATGCATCTGCAAATGCTGCTCGCTTCCATTCCCCCTGATATCAACATATGTGCAGGCATCGCCTATGAACCTAATGTTCCTTATTGATATGTTTCTCAAACACATGCACATGCACACAACAGTTCACACACATTTACACATAAATAGAAATAACATTGATTGGTTTGACTTTAAAAACATTTATTCATTCTATCTCTCTTCTCTCTCTCTCTCTCTCTCTCTCTCTCTCACTCTCTCTCTCTCGCTCTCTCTCTGTCTGCATCATTTAGGCATCACCAGGGTTATAACAAATGATGGAAAAGTAGTGAAACAGCCAGACTGTGTTGGTGTCTATTACACAGTGGAGAATTTGTATGGGAGCCTTTATGAATACCCTCAGGAACAGAGAGATGGGTTCTCTTTTTTCTTCCTAAATTATTCAAACACAGATTTTGCACAGGTCTGTTACAAAGCCCACTTGCCAACTGATGGAAAAGGCAAGCTCTGCAGCCCTCTTAAGACTGAAGTTACTCCTCAAAAGCACTTGGGGCAACCCACAGCTGGAAATGTAACTCAACTCAGTGCACCAGATAGGATGCTAAAGACATTAATGCTTGTTATATTATGTGTTATACTCACAGACAAGCACAGCTAGTCAACTCAGTCACTGAACGCCATTGCCCCGTACCCAGACCAGTTAGATTCAATTGTTTTTATTTAAAACAAAACAAAACAAAACAACAACAACAACAACAAAAATGGTTATGGTAATGTTAAAAGGTGAACAGGAGTTGGCCTAATGCACAGTAAGCCTTATTTTCTCCTCATATTTTAAACAGCTTCCAGGCATCTAATACTGAACCATAAACATCCAAACACAGCTCCTTGTTTTACAGCACTCTGAGACATCAGGAGAAAACTGTTTAGCCCAATCCACCAAATGTTCTCGGCACTGCTAAACCAAACCATATGCAAGACACAGTGCCCCAATTGGAAAAGCAGTATCAGAGTAGTCTGCAGCCTCATGGCTTTCCTTCTGACTGAAACCTGGATTAGTCCTTGGCCTGTTTCAGCTAGGGAAAGGGACAATACTCCAGGTGGAAGCAGGTGGTGTTCATTCCAAAAGATCCAACAAATGCCTTCGAACAAATGAATGTGGTGTAGCAGACCCGCTGGATGGCATGGGTTTGGAGGGTGTGGGGTGGGGGGGTGGTTGGGCTTTAACACCATTAACTTAATCTTTCCACAACATAGAAGATGAAAGATTATTGATCACTAGTTTCCTTCCCAGGTGTGGCAACAGAGACAGAAAAAAACACTGCAATCAGATCAGGGAGAGAGAAAGAGAGTGAAAGTAAGAAAAAGAAGCAGAAGTGGAGAGAGAGAGAGAGAGAGAGAGAGAGAGAGAGAGAGAGAGAGAGAGAGAGAGAGAGAGAGAGAGGAAAATTAGGAAGAAAAAGAAGAGGTAGAGAGACACAGACAGATGAGAAAGAGAAAGTGAGCATGTGAGAGAAAGAAAGAGTGAGAGTGAAGAAAGATGAGAGAGAGAGAAAGAGAAGAAGTGAGAAAGAATATGTCTGAGAGAGAGAAAAAGAATAAGAAAAAAGTGGAGAGAGATAGAAAAAAATCAAAGAAAAGAAGGAAACAAAGAGGGAGATAAAGAGAATAAAAGAATGTAAGTGTGAAAGAGAAACAAGAAGAAGTAGAGAGTAAGAGAGACCGATGGGAAAGTGAGCGTATAAGAGAGAGAGAGAGAAGATAGATGAATAGACAGACAGAGAAAAAGAGAAAGAAAGTGAGAGAAACATGAGAAAGTGAAAGGAAAGCAATCAAGAGAGAGTGAAAGAGGGAGAAAGAGAGAAGAAAGAGATGAATAGACAGAGAGAAAAAGAGAAAAAGAGTGAGAGAAACAGAAAGTGAAAGGAAAGCAATTGAGAGAGAGAGGGAGAATGTGGATTCTTTGAAAATTCTCTCTCTCCCTTGTTTTCACTACAGAGCAGAGTGGCTAATCCAACGAGATGGCTCGATATGTTCTTGCACATTGCACCTGCACCCCAGTGGATATAGAGTGATCCCTCAGATTAAGGACAGGGCAGTAGCCTTTCAGTGAGGCCAGAGAGAGGACAGAATAGGTTCAGCCAATTCAACAAGACAGTCTGTCTAATCCTGCAGACACAGCCCACTTTTCCAGTGTCATTTAATGCACTTCTACACACATCCGAACACTAAACAAGACATTTGAGAGTGGAACCAGAAAAGCTGTCCCCTTCTGGCTGTGGTGGATGTAATCTGCACAAAATGACAAAATAGACGAGACCAAATGGAATAAATGTGCGTGATTTTGTGGCTTAATGTAATGGACATAACTTACACGTGGCCCTGAACTTTCAAGCATTATGCAGTACTTTTAAAAACTGGAATCAATATTTTGAACTGTCAAAAATGAGTTCCGTTGCAGATAAATGCACAAAAAAATCTAAAGGTTTAAAATAATGAATTGGACGTTTGGAAGTTGTCAATATGGTAAAAAGGAGTCAGAGCATATAATAATAAGTTTACAGTAGTTATATTATACAATAATAGACATGTAATACTTTTAAATAATAGTCATATAAAATAGTTAAATCTACAAGGTATCATACATAAAATAGCAGTAGTAGTAGAGCCACACTACATTTCCACTGGCGACACTGGTTTTCAAACACAGGCTTTATAATCTCCATAGAAAAGCACTGCCAATAGAATACAATTCTCTAAAGCAGCCACACATACCTAACTAAGGTCAGTTTCATCGCTAGAAGGGTATGAAGCCCCTCAGAGTAGGGCTTTGGAATAATAGAACTGCATTTTCTGGAGTGATGGAACTCCATTCATTACCTTTGGCATATACAAGTGGTTTGTGATCTACGACTGATCGTCCAACATCAGAACCTAATCTGGTTTATGCTCTCATGGCTTAATGCAGTCAAATTATCATAGCAGTGTTCTAACATCTAGTGTAAGGCCTACTTAGAAGAGTAGAAGCTGTTACTACAGCAAAGAGGGAGGCAAACTCCTTGTTAACACTCGTGGTTTCAGAAGAATCATTGGATGAGCATCTGCCTACAAGATCTACTGTATATACAAAAAGACAGGGAATATGCCCAAATTGTACCAACATGACTTCTAAGGGGGATACAAGCATGTCTTGATACATTTTAAAACTAAAATAAACATCTGTAAATGCATCAGTGAAAAACAAACAAACAAACACACAAAAAACATGTCCATCAGTCCAAATCCAGCCAATCCCCAACAGCAGTTGTGCCTAACTCCACCAGTTTGCCAAACAGAGCCCAGAGTGTAGTGGAAGGGACTTGAGTTTAACTGTGTTTGAAGAGTACTGTGCACAGATGGTGAGTGTGGCTGCCAGTTCAATCACACTTACGCACCCCACTGCTGCGGCAGGGACAGGAGTGACGCCTACACTCCGCAGCCTATTCAAGTGATCCCTGCGTGAACTTCCACTGAGTTAGCGCACACCAAGACTTAAAAGCTACCGTACTTACCAACCCGGTCCATTTGGAGCTCTGCCCGGTCGGGCCCTGGCAGCTTCGCCCTCAGGCCAGTTGCTTTATTGGCCATTTCAGAAAGTGTGTTTGCGACAACAGAAACAGCTGTGCACACCGAGAGTCACTCAGGGCATGCATGCTCACCAGTGTAGCAATTCAGGCTCTGTGAAATGGCTATAAATGAATGAATGTGCAAACATGGTAAAAAGAGCCAGTTGGACCAAACGGGTGATATTTTACGATGTCCAGTAACGTGCTTCTGTTTTGAACGGCTGAATTAGTCTGTGTCAGTGGAATTATGCAAAACACAGTCAAAGCTAAGGTGACAGAAGCGCATGTTTTCAATTCCAAAAGATGTGATGGACTGCATCACCTCATTTCTGCATAAATTATATATATATATATATATATATATATATTACATCAACACAACTGTAAAAAGTAAGTAACCAGAAAGGAAAATTATATACAATTAAGTACAATTATACTTTTTCATTAACCTGTTTACCTGTCAAATAACAAAAGGTCAGGACGACTTCTGCATGGAAAACTGCCATATTTCTGCACATCTTAAATTCTGCACATCTTTAATTAACGCATTTTTAATAAATCAAAAGGAAAAAAAAAAAGAATGTAAGTGTGAATGTTTGGGTACTGTTTTGGCTTAAATCACAGCCAAAAACATATTCTGTAGCCACCTAACAATCTTTCTTTTCTGGATTTAGAATTTTCCCTGTTCTTCAAATTAATATTCAGATATATTCATAGAATAACTTGCATGTGTAGCACATTTAACATCTAATTATCGTTTCCCACAGATACTGGTGACAGTGAAGGCCATTTCAGAACTCAGTTTTTTTTTTAGTAATTCAAGATGGATTTGTGCTTTAGAACAGATGCTAAACCTTTTTACTGAAAACCTTCACCTTTTTCTCTGAACACTTCTGGCGATTATAGTAAATTTATGTTTCATCAGACCATCGCACTTGATTGCAGAATGACACTGGTTTATCTAAGTGTTGGTTTGAATACTTCAGATGTTGATGTTTTGTGACAAAATTTACATTCTAATGATCCTTCCAAGTTTATGCAACAACCCTGAACAGAGGACCAGTCAGATCTTCCTGTAGGTCCTTAGCAGTGATGTGGGGGTTTTGCTTTGCATGCCTGACCAGCCTGCAAGCTAGTCTAATAGACCTCTACTTTCCCAAATGTCCAACGTTTGTTTTGCACACTCATAACAAGCTGTTATATATGAACACTTTAGCGGCAAATTTTCTTTTGCGTAAAAACTCACTTTCTTGTGGAGTCATGTCTGAAGCAAACCACTGCTCTAAAGGAAGCTTGTGGTCTTCTCGTCTGTTTTTTTCCCGAGGGTCTTGCACAATCTGTGCTTGGGGGGTTGCTGTGCAACTCACACCTGCATCTTTGCACCACATAGGAAACTTTGAACATGAAGCTGGAACAGTCCTCCTAAGGCCAGTTCAAACCCCAACACTGCTTTGTACTTCTCCTTGAAGCATTTGATGTTCTATGCCTTCAGAACGTTCTTTTTTTCAAGTGTCTGCCTATCATGGATTCCAGGTTTGGAAATGTAGACTGTGATTTTGTCCTCAGTTTCAAAGTGGTAATATTGTAGCCAACACGGCAACAATGAAGCCATTGAAGGCCATGAGTTCTGTAAATATTTGCACTTGTATCAGACAAATATAGACGTTTATTTCAGCTGGGTTTCAGGTCTGAGCACTTTTTTTTGCCTCTGTTGACTCTATCTATTTCTAAGAGGGTGGTGACCTTATACTTTAAATGAATTGATTTGTTCTCATCTTGACAATTTTGCGTTGCGCTGAATATTTTAGGAACCCTAGCCTCATGAGTGCATCAGTAACTCAGTGAAAATGTCACTGCCTGGCGATCTGTTTCTGAGCCTCCAAAATGCGATGCAGGATTCAGATGTAAAACTCGATGTCTTCTCCCCTGTGGCAATCAATAAAAAGACAGATAAAGTATAAAGGCTGGGGCGTTATCACTCGCTATTTGTTTGCCACACTGCCCTGACAATGCAGTCAGAATTGGATTCTCTTTCTGCCAGTGAACACGCAGCTAGCGAGGGGGTTGTGGATGGGGGGGCGGGTTTGGGGGAAGGGGGGGCTGCATCTGGAGAACACGCAGATCACAGGCTGGGATCTGGACTGGGATACGACTGGAGACAAAGTACTTTAATCAATTCCGGCTGCTCCGCCATGGTGACAGTGTTTATCGTCAGAAAGCATCGGAAATATATGTACATCTGACTCACTGGGGCACAATTTATCACTCGCTGTGAAAGATCTATGTGACTATTTTTTTTTTTAAGTGGCCATACTGACCTTGAGGGAGATTCAACAGATACATGGACCCGAGTGTGGCAGGAGATGTTGCTCATATCTCTCATTTTCGGATTCTGACAGAGACAAGACGTCAGTATGCAGTAGGGGTGGAACTGTCCGCAGAATTCAGAATTTCATCCTATATGATACAGTGATGTCTAGATTCAGTGTTTCTCAAAGCAGAATACAAAAGAGGGGCCTGAAAATGTGTATATATTAGTCACATGTGTATATATTACACTGATTAACTGCAACATGAAAAACAATGACAGGGGAAGCGAATAACAATAATTACAATGGCACCTGTCAAGCTGAGGTGGGATATATTAGGGAACAAGTGAACAGTCGGTTGTCAAGGTGTTGGCAGCAGGAAAAATGAACAAGCATAAAAATCTGAGTGACTCTGACAGGGGCCAAATTATGATGGCTAGACTGAGTCAGTGCACCTAAAAAACGACAAGTATTGTGGGTTGTTCAGAGTATGCATTGGTTAGTACCTACCAAAATGGCCCAAGAAGGACAACCGATGAACCTGTGAGAGGGTCATGGGGAGCGAATGCGAAGCACTGCAAAGAATAGCTACTATAGCACAGATGGCTGAGATACAGTATTGACTACAGTATATTCACTTACTACTGTCTCTGCTTGTTGTTGACTGCATTGTACTCTGTTCTGTCCTGTAATATTGTATTTCCCGCTTGTGTGTTTAAAAAAAAAAGCCCTACAACTGTTTTGCACCTTATGTTATCCTATCTGCACTTTGTGTGGTAACAAACCTCCTCTTAATGAACAAGGTAAGGCTGCTAATAGATCTATAGGGTAGGGAGCAAACCACCTAAACTCTGGAATCTGGTCATAAAGTGTATTATACATATGCATCACATGCCATACACACACAGACACACACACATACACAACCGCCCCAGACACCCGCTGTCTATACAGTTCTTGTACAGTTCTTGTCCTCCCTGATCCAGAGTCTTTCTGTCCCTCTGGCGTAGGGGCCGGCTAGGAACACCCGCACCACAGACAACTGAAGAGAAAACACATACAAAAAAAAAAACAAAAAACACATGCACGGGAACAATTCTTTTTTCAGCATATAGGTTTTACAGATAAAGTCTGCCATTTAACTTATTGCTGCTGGTAGCCTAGCCTCCCATGCTTCTTATATAGAAGGGATCCAGAAACAGACCAACTACCTAATACTCTATAGCGCTCTGCATGGGGAGAAGCCCGTAACTGCACCCCGCTGTTACAGTGTGGTCTTGCATTGTTTTGTCTTGCACCAGGTTCCTGGAGGAGTGTTGTTTTGTTTCACTCTGCACTGGTATATGGCTGAAATGACAATACAATATACAAATATCGCAGACAACCTCATGTCCTGTAGAATCTCAGGAGATACAAATGTGTCTGTTTTCTCTTGCACAAATGACAACAGTCTCACAAATGGTGCAGGTCTTTGGAGATCTCACTGTGTGATGCAGTTCTGGGCCCATTATTAAAACTGTTTTTCTTAAAATCAACTTTTCTCTACGTTTAGAACCAAAAGTGGTGAGTGCGTATATGAGTATGTCTTACAAAACCTCAAATACAAAAAGATTTGTAAAGCATCGCTCCACATTATTTTATAAGCAACATACACCTTGAATTTAGAACCTTGAATAAAGACCCACAAAAATATTAATGAACTCTGCAAATGTGAGAAAAATCTAAATATAGCACAGGCTAACTAACCTTAGGCACTGTTCTGTTAATGCAAACTCAAAAATGTATGCTTACCAGTAATTAAATTGCACTGAAATGAATCTAGCCTACATACGAAATTTACAGGCCTTCCACTTTAAAGACACAAGAAACCTTCCAGATCAGCTAATGACAAGCCACAGCACAAATCAATGAAGAAAAACAGGCCCTGTTGTGCGCCGTAAAATGTCATCATTGAAGTAACCACTATTCACTGTGCACTCTGTACTTATACTGTCAGATAAAAAAAGACCATTTTAATAAGCATTCTTTTTCTTAAGTGCTCATAAGCCTGTATGTTTTTTAAACCCAGAGAATAATGACTGCTGGCTGCTGTAGAACTGGAGGCACTTTGCTGCCTGTTCGAAGGTTCCTGAAATCACCTGGATGACGACTGAAAATTACTGAAACAGTGTCACATGAACTGATAAAGAGTAAATCAGATTTTATGGGTTAAATGAGAAACATTTTGTCAAAAATAGAACACTGCATTCCAGCATGAGAACCTCAAGCTGACTGTAAAAAAAATGGTGGTGGCTGTATGAAGCTTTGGTTTGAGGGCTGAGGGGTTGTTTGACTGCAATTGGACAAAAACAGCTTGGCACCACTGTCAGAGCTACAAATTCTTCATTGTATAAGGAAAATCAACAGCAGAGTGTCAGAATATCATTTAATGAAGTCTGGAATATCCCTAAAATCCAAAGAACCTAAGAATATAACGATCAAAGATTTTCATAGAACCATATGTCCAAACCAAGAACCATTTAGGAACCTTTAAGGGCACTACTAGGCTCAGAACAGTGGAACGATGGAAGAACAGGAACGGAACAGGGATTTGCTCTGCAAAGCTCAAATTGACTTTGGTAAAATGTGAACCAATCTGCTGGCGAGTTGTCCCATTAAAAGTGGTAATCTCTGAATGAACTTTAATTAAAGCAGTAATGGTCCACAGCTTAAAGAAAGGCAAATAGGCAAATTGGCTAATCTGTTTTAATTACTTAACTTGCAGATTAATAATTAATTGAATATTATACAATTCAGCCGTTCAGTAAATTATTCAACAGAGAGACTGAATCAAATTTTCAGTGGCGAATGAGCAAAGGAAGACATTGCACAGCTGCTGGGGGGAAAAGACAGAGAGACAGAGAGAGAGCGAGAGAGAGAGAGAGGAAAAAACTAATTTCATTTTCACCCCTCGATTCATAATATACCTGAATATACAAACAAAACACACAGTGTCTCCTGCTCCAGTGAAGCTTCATCTCTCCGTTTATCACATGGTTGATTCTAGCCATTCAATTTGCGATACATCCTATTTAAAACGCATTATCGTACACGTGTGTGCGGCTGCCGCTGAGCAGCAGTGAGCCGGTGATTGATTTGATTTGAGGCAGGACTGAGGGGTGGAGACGGCAGGACAAACATGTGTTCCACTTCACAGATAAAGCTTCTTTGATTTGGGTGGAGGGATCTCCCGTGAGATGACATTTGGAGCACACCACTGATCTCAGTGAACTCAACACCACTTTTCGTCCAGCACAAACTGCCTCTCTTGCCCTGCCCTACTTTTATCACAAACAGATCCTTTTCAACCACCAGTGTACACAACACATCAGCTTTTAGCTCAGTCTAACCACTCTAATGTTCTCAGTCTAGACTCTGAACATTTCTACCAAAAGAGAGGTTATGAGAAACTTGTTTCGACCAAAAATCATATACAAACAAGGGAAGCAATTGGAGTAAAGTACTTTCCATCAAGGAGCAAAAATCCCCAGGGTATTTAAAGTATTTAGCCCCCATTCCCATTTGATCCCAGCTTCCTTTTTCATATTTTTTATTTTTGCCAGCAGACCCTGCGGCCAAAAACGCCAGCCAGGTCAGCTCCTAAAGACAGATGGTTCTGTACATTTATTAATTATTTTAATTATAATATCCATGATGTTTGACTCCACAAAACTTTGTCATTATTCATATAAAGGAAAGAGGGGCTTTTTTTAACCCTGACACCAAGAAGGCCATGATAAGTTGATAATGAATTATTTCATCAACTTAAACACACTTGTAAATCTTAATCAAGGCTTTAGTTAAAAGATTATTTCAGGGCTTGTGCTAAGAAACCTAAATGTATTAAAACTGATAACAAATCATATCACCATTAAGATTTGATCTTCTATACCAGACTTCATGGATTAGGCAATGATTTAAAGTACAAAACAATTATCCAGTGATTATAAAAGGTCTGTATTTGTTGAAGTTGAAGCTGAAGTTGAGGTTTATTGTCATATGTACAAAGTAGGGTGTACAGAGCACAATGAAATGCTTACTTGAGTACCCTCCTCACAGACAGAACATAAGACATGAGACATAAAAGACATAAAAGACAAAGTAGTGCAGCAGCAATAAATAATCACAGGCTAAGTTGCATAATGTGAAGTGTCAGTGCAGTGTAAAGTGACAATGCAGTGTAAATTGTGTGCTACAGTATTACGCAAAGGGTGAAGAACAGATTTATTGCACACAGAGAGAGAACCACAGTTACTGTGTGTTGAATAGTCTGATGGCACTGGGATAAAAACTGTTTCTGAATCGTGTTGTGCGTGTGCGAATTGTCCTGAGTCTCTTGCCGGATGGCAGGAAAGTAAAAAGTTGTAGTGCAGGGTGGCTGGGGTCCTTCATGATGCTCTTAGTTTTCTTGAGACAGCGTGTGCTGTAAATGTCCGTTATTGCAGGGAGTGGAGTGCCTGTGATCTTCTGGGCCGTTTCTCTGCAGAGCCTTCGTATCCTGAGCAGGGCAGCTGCCGTACCAAGACCCAACACTCCCCGTGAGGATGGACTCTACAGCTCCACATTCATTAACCCCCTGGTTCCTGAATATGTCTACCAATCAGCAGTCACATTTAAAAATGTAACAAATAAAAATACACAACGATTAGAAATAACAAATACAAATACATTGATTGAACCTGTAACCTGACCGGGAACCTGACAAACACCACAAGAAACAACTCAGCAGTTGAAACTACAGCCAGTAAACATACACACACACACACACACACACACACACACACATAGCCATGTATGCTTTTACATAAACTGGTGGCACATCATAATGATGGTTAGCTTAATCTAGACATACATTCACATCAATATGTTCTTCTAAAAGGGTCTTTATTCCCTGTTGTCTGGCAATACAGCAGTCCTGATTACCAGCATTAGTGCCTGAAGAAGACGAAGAAAAGGAAGACAGAAACAGCTACAGAAATATGGCAATTATGCTCATATTACCCTTTGTGCTTAGACAATTAGGTTTAGTATTCTAAGCAATCCATTTAATTCTGACATTGGTATGTAAATAGCACATTTCTCCTCAGGAAGTGCATAGTGTTGTACAAAACAGTTCTAATGACACATAAACAGGACTGAATAATACCCTAGGCATGAAAATAAGAACTTAATTATGATTCAAAGCCATGATTACATGTTCACACTTCCTCAGAAGCAATTTGTTTTACCTTGGCATTTTCCTCTTGCACTGAATATTATTTTATGAACATTTTTTATTTGTTAACCAGCATAGTGAACATAACAGTCTCTCAAATTTGAAATGATGCACTGCCCTCCATAGGCATCGCAAACATCAAAATAGTTGATTCCTCAGTGATCTAAAGGTAGTTGGGCTACAGATAAAATAAAATGTGAAGCAAAAGTCTAAAAGGTAACAATATACCTGTGGGTATTTTCGAGAGTATGTGCTTTGATGTAATTACTGTATAATTTGAACTCCTATGGGCCCTTCTTTTTCTGAGACAACTGGCTGACCTGCTGTTTTGAGATGCTTTGGATACGTTCACATGGCTTGTCTTTGGCATCTTATTTTGAGCTCATAAACTGGGAAGTGGGGGTCCTGTAGCAACCTCAGTTTTCAGAATCGCAACTGCTAAAATCAGACATATGTGTGCTTTTTGCAGGGTGGAGCTTTTATTTTTATTTCATTTTATTTATATATGTTCAGATCTGGCGGTAGCCATGGACTGCCAAAGTTCGGGGGCATGTCACTTAAACACTACTAGGTATGCTATACCTGTGAGCTGATGCAGCCATTTTAAAACTTAAAAAAATATAAAAATGTAATTATCTCATGCTCCCATTTTGTAAAACATTGTAATAATCTCCTGCTAGGTGCACACTCGTAGCTTGAATGTGGGTTATCAGCTCCTCACCATGTATAGCAATCCTATTGGTCGACATTCAACTCGCAAATTAGTCCAGCAGGAAAGAGCAGATGCATCAGGGTGTGGTTGCTGTATCGGTTATATGCATCCTGCTATATAATTTCTCTTCAAACACTTTAAATAAAAAAGCAAACGCAAAACCATTTTAAAACAGCTTTCTGCGATAACTGTCCCAGTGCTCATAGAGATCACTGTGTTCGTTCTTGACCTTATGGATTTGAGCAATGCTTGCTGTAAGATAATGGATAGTCTGTCTGGACTTTTCTCTAAGCAATAGTCTAAGGCTTAGTGTCAAATAACACTAGATCAGGAGTTCATTTTTATGAAGTGTGCCAAGAAAATCCTGAGGAACTTAGAGAGCAGCAGTAGAGAGTCGTTACTCAAAAGGAAGAAAAGGTGCAAGAAGCTGCGAGACAAATGCCCATGGCATCAGACATCACAGCTGCATTGTTTGACCAAAGGCTACCAAGAGCGCATATCTGGACCGAGCACAAACCAGTTTAATTATGAAGGTCTCCCATTGTGCACTTCCCTATTGAGGATTATTGAGTATTCTACAAAGGCTGACCTCCCAGTAGTGCTGAAGGATTACGCAGAATGAGAGATGAAATAATGAATGCAGATTTTTTTTTTTTAAGATCTTGTGCAAAATTGTAAGAGCAAGGATCACAGTAATGCTGGGTTGCAAGCAGTATGTAAATGCTTTGAAAATATACCATTCACTCCACTTCACTCTATATGATCTAAATATGGAAATTAAGGTGTATAAAATAATTTTAAATTAATCATTTTTAGCTCATGGCATTTATACATTTCTGCATGTTCAGCTCCACCCATTTCAGCTTAAGTTATGAGGATTGTTCTGACCCACACCACTATTAGAATTAGACGCAATACACATCATACATCAGTCTTACAGGTGCAGTACCAAAAAACTAAACATTTAATTCTGAAGGACAAAAGGCTGTATGCTGTATTGTTAAATGTTTGCAGCACCACCTCACAGCTGATTTATCATCATGCCTTTTTGAGCGTGTACACAAAGTTGCCACTGAGCTGCGGGTTTTAGAGCACCTGGCTTCATGAGCATGCATTTATGGTGTGCTACAGGGTGTGTTAAATATGTATTTATTATGACTTAATTTCAAATAGATATCCTCTTTTCTAAGGGTTTTTAAAGCAGTTTTCTTTCATTGTTCGTTTCACATTCAGGTTATGCAGCATCATCCCGAACAACACAAAAATCACAGAAAATCGAAATAAAGAACACCAAGTGTATCACAGACATTAAAAATGCATGATAGTCCAAAAAGTTTAGAGTATGACTGCTAACTAAGTCACTCACTCACAGACTGACTAGCTCACTCGCTCACTCCTTCAGTCGCTCGCTAACTAGCTCGCACGCTTGCTCACTCACTCACTTACCCGTTCACTCACTTACTCACCCAGGACATCATATATCATAAGTGCAGTGTCATGGTAGAGCCAATTGTGATTATTGCAGCTGGTGGCCTGGTGGTTGGGGAGTTGCCCCTGTGATCAGAAGGCCATGGGTTTGAATATCAGGACTGCTAGTGGTACCACTGAGGTACCCTTGAGGTACCATCCCCACACAATGCTCCCCGGGCGCTGTGTTCCTGGCTTCCCGCTGCTTCACTTGGTGAATGGGCTTAAATACAGAGAACGAATTTTGTGCTGTTCACACTGTGTGCTGTGGTGTGTTCATGTATGGCAGAATGGACACTTGACACTTAGCAAGTGCTGAAGGTTTTGTGCTCCTTGGTAAACATAGCCCAAAGAGAGATCAATAAATGCTCATGTTTGAGAATTATATTTGGTATTTAATTTGATTTTTGAATTTAAAATCACCCAAATGTAGACCTTAGGGGAAAAAAATAATAATTAAAATGAAAAATTTTGATTCAGTGGTGTCAGTTGAAGCTATGATGAACACAAAGGAAACATACTGAACTAATAGCAGTTTAAACAATGGTGCTTTTCTCCAGCACACACACACACACACACTCACATGCACATGCAAACACATGTGCACACGCACACATGTATACACACACATACACACACACACACAGACACTCACACACTATTCTTATATAATAACTGCATCTGATAAAATTCCCTTCCATTACCTTCCATAGTGTGAGATGAGTGTCAAAGTCATCTCAGTCATTTTTCACCCACTGCACACCATACTTTCATCAAAAATAGCATTTTGTATGATGATGTATGTATGATGATCTACTGCATGAAATTATAATATTTCCCCAGATATTGTTGCCTTATTACATACTATTGGATTGAAAAAAAAACAGATAAATACCAAACAATATTGTTCAAGATATAAAGTCAATTTGTAAATTTGACCTGTAAACGGTACTTCTATTGCTAAGTGGAATAGGAGAACCCAAGGGTTAAAACAATAATGTGTATAAGATGCAAATAATAGCTCTGAATTAAACTCACACACATGTATACACTGTTAAAATCATAGCTGGCAGAAAAGTTCTTTAGAGTTGGATGTTAATGGACCAGTGAATGGCCCTTTGAAGAACTATTATTGTTAAGAAGATGTGCGAGTGTGAAGAGATTTTCATCTCCTATAACTGTTGGTACAAGCCAATAACCCTTTTAGAAGCTTTTATTTTAAACGTTTTTTTTCCTTTGTCTAACCTCACACATAAGTGTTATAATATGAACTTTTGACTTCTGTGTGCAAGAACATAGCATTCCTCCAGACAAGATTAGACAGCTGTGTAGTGCGCTCCAACAAAATTCTCATAAAACATTTCTTAAAAAAGGGTTACATTTATTTGATTGCCAGAAACTCATTTCCTCCTCTGCAGTAATGTCTGGCTTTGAACTTAGCTTGAGTCAGGCCCTTATCACCTCAAAGCCAGAAGTGTGACAAGCCTGTGTGAGAACACAATGCCCCAAAGCGGCGTCCTCAGCCACCAAAAACAAGATTTCTATGCCAGCCATTACATTACCCTGACTGCAAAATAAATTAGTGTCCACTGTGGGGAATGGGCCAAGTTCCGATTTAAATGAGAAAACATTCACTTGGAACTGACTCTTTCCACTCTTTTGGGCGGGCAGGCCAAGCGCTGTGTGGAGAAAATCTAAGTAAATATATTTCTTTAAACTAAACTAGTCTGTCTCAGTAAAAGAGAACTTTATTGACACTGACGTCAAGATACAGAAGATTTAATTATGAGATTTTACACTTGAACTGTACATTATTACAAAACTCACATTATGCAGTATGAATGTCACTGTCAAAATTGGTTTGGAATAGCGAGCGCTGATGAAAACTGATCCGTATGAAAATGCATTATTTGCTTCAGGGGAGGGCTTTGGGTAAACGCAAGCAAAGGACAACCTCCACAGATCCAAGAGACAAAAAAGGTTGGCAATTTCTCACAAAAACTGCGCAGAAAACAAACAATTACATTCATGGCTGCCTTTATTTGCTCCATGATTGAGCAGTGCGAGCAGACAGGAAAGGCAGATTAATTAACTCGGGCCTAAAAAACCTTTATTCTTAGAACGCTGTCACATTGATGGATGGCTGATTAAAGTCAATGAGATGGCTATCGGTACATAACAGTGAAGCACAGGGGGGAAAAAAAAGAAGTTGAAAATATAGTGCACTACAAACATGTGCTGTCTTAATGCGGACCCCATTACCATGGTCCATCTACTCGGCCAGATCATGTGATGGTGAACTGAAGAAACATGATGAATTGGTGTGTAGTGAAAAGAGAAAAGACGGGCAACGCGTCACACCAGCCACAACTCAAAATTGCCTGTTTCTGCCATCTTTTGATGAGATTTCTCATTAGAGGCCTATACAGAACAGGCTCTGGAAATATTACAGGATTAATTAAAATGATAGGAATGGGGAGATTCAGCTGCCAATGGAGAGAGAGAGCTGGGCCAGGGTAATCATTGTTCTGATCAGAGGGCCATTGTATTCGTCTGAAAGCAAGTATCGTCAGTGGGGCCAGTGGCTTGCATGTGTTTATCTCCCATCCTGGGCCTGTTGCGTGGTGTGTTTTTTTTCTTTTTTTCTTTTTTACTTTCCAAGACTCATCGTTGATTAAGCATTCAGCCTATTCGTACTGGAGAGGTTCAAAGGCTCCATTTACTTGCCAGCACTTTGAGCATTCATCAGAGCATGTTTTCAGACATTACTCTATTCCCCTGCCTTTTCACAGCTCCATCTACAGATCGGTAAGATTCCATTCCAGCAACACACATGTTGGCCCGCTCTTCAAAGTTTGTAAGTGTTAATGAATGTGCAGTTCTGCTGACAAAGGCTGAGTTAGCGTACTCTGAAAGTGTGTGGTAAAATAAAAATTGTAGAAAGGGCAAAAAAAATCCTTTACTATTGCTTGATGTGTTAAACACAATGCTCTCTTTGAGGTGATAGTTTGCAAAGGAAAGGGTGAACCAGCTGAAAGTTAAAAAAGACAGGGTTCTCAACATTTCTGTTGAGACTTGACTCATCCTACAGCTATAAAAGGAACGTCTTTTTTCAGTCAGGACAGCAAAGGCCGTTCTCCATCTGTTCAATTACAAGAGAGATTTAGCAGATTATAATTGCATTATCTGTGCCTGCTGCTCTCCGTCACAGGTCCACTCTAGAGACCAGACTTAATCCTTAACATTGACTCATAAACACATGTCAAATGTGATGACTCCATGTGTAAACCCCCGACCTGCATTTTTACCATGGTGTATTTTGCTCTATAGCTGATATGGAAAGACATGGCATAACATGTAGCAGACAAAAGTTTGGACACCCCTAAGCGAATATACATTTTTCAAAAGCCAAAAGTCTTGTTTCTTCATAATCTTTGAAGAAGTGTAGTGACTTTTGACATTCATTTTGAACAAGGGTAGAGAAAAATAAATTCATTCATTCATTCATACTTTTTCTGTAACCGCTTAATCCTTACCAGGGTCGCGGGTACCTGGAGTCTATCCTGGGGTCTACGGGCGCGAGGCATTGACTCAACCTGGGCGGGGCACCAGCCGATCACAGGGCACACACACCATTCGCTCACACACTTACTTTGGAATCCCCAGTTCACCTGATGTGTATGTCTTTGGACTGTGGGAAAAACCGGAGACCCCGGAGGAAACCCACACCACCACGAGGAGAACATGCAAACTCTACACACACACACACACACACAAGGCCAGGACCCGGATTCAGACTCCCAACCTTAGAGGTGTGAGGCAACAGTGCTACCCACTGGGTAGAGGAAAATATATTCATTTAATAGCATTTCCCTTTTACCCCACCTTCACCTATTGTTGAGCAAAAACACCAGTCGTCTTCTCTGCTCTGTTGCTCATCTAACTAGATTTTTACGCCTTTTCACTTTCAGTTTTTAGCAGTTATTTTGGTTAGTTTACACTGCACCCTTTGTGTAGAAGTGAGGTAGATTGACAGCAGTAAGTGTGCTGTTTTCAAAGGTTTTGTACCATGCCATGAGGTGTGTCAGCTGCTGAAGGGAGACATGGAACATTAACATTCGGCAGGATTAGTTTCAGCTTGTTATAAAATGTTTTGGGGGCAACAACGGGTTTTATGTGGTCACATTGTTTTCCAGTGGGTAACGTCCTATTGACAGATGCCAACCAGCCTTTCTTATTAAGGATTGGACGAAGTGAACTACAACAAAAAATAGTGGAGTCATGTCACCAGCATCCCAAGCTTTGTTATTTTATAGTTTTAATGTGTTTACTAGCATTCTAAAATGGGGAAAAAATGGGGAAAAAAATAAGGACAATTGTGCTGTTTTCAAAGGTTTTGTTCCCTGCAACGAGGTGTGTCAGATATGTAAAATTAACATTAGACAGCATGGGTTTCAGTTTGTTTTTAAATGTTTTAGGGGCAACGATGGGTTTTAAATGGTCCGGTGGGTAACATCCTATTATAGATGTCAGCTAACTAAAGGCTTTCTAAAAGTGGTGGGGACGAAATGAACCGTGATAAACACATAAACTATGAACTACTGAAGCCTGTGATGCTGGGGACATGACTCCACAACTTTGTACTAGTATTATAAAATGTGTAAAATAATATAAATAAGGACAATCTTCCTATGAGTAGATGTTTTCAAATTTTTACCGCCACAGTCATTTGTCATTTTGTCAGCTGCCATGTTGGTGCACGTTTAGGTTTACAGTTATTGTCTGTAGTCCATGTGTACAATTGATCTTCCCCTTATGCCACATTTATCAGAATCAGAATCAGAATCAGAATCAGAATCAGAAAACTTTATTTATCCCGGAGGAAATTGTTTTATCAGCAGCAAAGCCCTCACAGGATGTGGGTAAAGAGTTCATTCTTAGTGCTGCAGTAACACTTACATGCGTGTTTGCACATGATTCACTGGTACAGGTGTATCTAAACTGGTAACTAAGTACAGAATGGCTTGATCCTGATCATTCAGGGGCGTACCACTGGCAACCAGAAACTTCCACAGACCATGCAAAGGTGAGGGTTTGCTCTATGGCTGACGAAACAGTCCCATAAGACTCAAAGCTGCATGTGCAGCCTCCCATGACTCAGCACAGATTCTCCTGAGCCCAGAGGACTTCTTCTTAATCCTCTCGCACTCTGCTGCTCAATCAAAGGAGAGAGAGATGGAGAGAGAGAGAGAGGGAGAGAGTGTGTAAAAGAAAGAGAGAGAAAAAGAGAGAGAGAGGGAGGGGGTGTGTGAGAGAAAGAGAGAGAGAGAGAGAGAGAGAGAGAGAGAGAGAGAAAGAGACAGAGGGAGAGATTGTTGTGGAAGCTGAAGTAGGTCCTGGGAGAAAGCCAAGGCTTGCTGAAATCTCTCCCTGTGGGCTTCTCAGCAAGGGTTCTCAACACACAACTAAATGACTTGCAAGAAAGTTCACTGTATCTTTGAGTTTGTTGTACTGTTTATCTGGCTACACTTCATTCTTACGTTATATGAGCCAGTACATTTGTGTCTTCCAAGCCTCAACAGCTATACATCATTGTTGTTGGAACAAAACCTTGAATCTCCAAAATGGCTTTGGAGGAGAGGCAAAAACCTTTCTAACGTCTAAAGGGGTTAAAGTGTTAGAAGTTTTTTTCAGAGCAGTTTGTACCATATTGGTCAATTTATCAGAGTAAACACAAAAAATGGAGATACAAGGTGTTGTTCTGACAGTAATGATTTGCCACAAATAATGATCTAAACTGTTAGTCATATGGTTTTCTAGTTTAGTGCAGAAGTCAATTGGTGATTTCAGGATTTCACCCTATAAGTGGGCTGATTCATATTTGTCCTCTCTCTGGGTGTGTAGGATGGTCCTCCCTCCTTAAGGTGGGTGAATGGTATTGATTAATCAGTCATTTTCCTGCTTGTCAAGGCCAATAAGGGTTAATTAGCATGGGCATGCTGCAGACCCTACTGTTGACTAGCAGGACCAGCAGAGGCCATACAACACAAACTGAATAGCTTTCTTTTAAAATGTTCGACTGGTTATCTTTAATGATTAATTTAAAATTAAGTATCTTCAAAGTGGTGTTGTTTTTTGGTTTTGGTTTGATGTCTTGACATCAGAATAAGTGTTTGTCACACACACACACCCTGAACAGTGAAATACAACCTCTGCATTTAACCAGTGCCAAAAAGCAGTAAGTGTGGTTAGGAACCACCTTCAGCTTCTTTGCCAGTGCCTTGGTCAAGGTCATTGCCAGGAATTCTAGTCCTTGCATGCAAATCTTTGCTGTGGGAGGAAACCATCACAGAGCTGCGAAGACCATGCATACTACACAGAAAGCACCCGGGTTGCCATGGCCAGGCATCAGACCCAGGCTCTTTTTGCTGTAAGGCAACAGTGTTAACCAGTGTGCCACCATGTGGAGTCATATGCTTGATGAGTCTGGCGTGTAGCTGCTGTAGGCTGTTCACATTGTCATGTTTTTTGTAGACTGGTTTTTTGTAGATTTCTCAATTTTTCAGGTGCTTGGATTTGCACCCAATGTGCCTCATGATTTATTTCCACTGGGCTGTGTTAAAGCGAATTTAAGTGCCCAAGCAGGCCCTCAGTTGTACATTACTAGAGAACACCTATTTAGATATTGTCTAGACATTGCTTATGAGACAGAAAAGCCAATTAGTCAGAGATTGCTAAGTGATATGATTTGATATATAATA
>JBBIGA010000138.1:19132454-19157114 GCA_037576975.1 Alestes dentex
GACTTGACTTGGACTCGAGCACAAAGACTTGAGACTTGACTTGGACTTGGGAAAAATGACTTGTGAACATCTCTGATGGAACCCTGTCATTCAAAAAGAATCTTCTAGGAGTTTTTGTCAAATGTGAGAAAATCCCACATTTTCATCATGGGTTATTTTGCCAAGTGTTGGGTTTGCTCAGTTTTCTCTATTTGGAGACAAAAGCTCACATTGTGGTTTGTTGGAGTCCTAGAGCCTTAGAAAGGAAATACATTTAAAAACTGCATTTTGTGTTTATTCTTAAATTACATTTTGCATTTGTGTGTGACAAATAAGCAATATACAATTAAAAACAGGATACAAAATAGGACAAAAAAATCAAATCAAATGTTTACCCTGAAATATATTAAAACCTTCAAGAACACTTTTATTACTGTAAAAATGCAATGATGGACATACCTGCAATCCCCAAAACAGGTAACTAAACTGGTCAAAACTGAAGGAAGGGTTGTTTTTGCTTTCCTCTCTGCTCCAGTCATTCTTTCTAATCAGTCCTTGTTTAACCTCCAGCTTGGTAAAGTGCAGCAAAAGCCTTCTTAGCCCTGTTTCTGGCATCTTAGTCCTTTCTGCTCTTGTTGCACACTCTCTGCTGTGCACTTACAGCCACCTGCTCTAAAACCTCTCTCCACAATCACTTTGCCTTCATAAGATCCAGTTAACCACATCAGGCTTGGGCGAAAGAAGCGGCTCTGTCCACATTTTAGAGGAAACGGCATAAAGTGTGTGAGCCTGTGATAATTTAATTTTTTCACTAACGTTTCTAAGCAGCAGACTGCAGTCACTTCATCTGGTGCATGTGTGTATGTGTGTGCGCATGTGTGCGCGTGCATATGTGTGTGCATATGACTGTGCCTGCATGCACATGTGTGTGTGACCACTGAGTGCTTTCTCGGCCGTCTAAGCCTGCCGCCCATATTGCCTTTTCTGAGGCACTCCAGAGTTCACGGCTGCTTCCTGAAGATGAGACGCAGAGCGCGATAGAGTCTTCTATAATGTCATCTATTAACTTTCAAAGACACACGACTTTTCAGGAACAGTTCTGCTTATCTGTGCAAATTATTAACACATATACCCACTCACAGCACTACTCAGAAAGATAAGCTCCATCCAGATGTGCTTTAAAGATTTACTCGTTTTTAATCCATATGCCAATTTTGCTTCAGCTTGATATCAGAATTCAGAGAGATGGCATCTGTGATCACTCTGGTTTATCAACCACAGTTAAAAGGGACACACTGTACATTAAGAATGTAGTAATTAATATTAGTTAACACAATAGTTACTTTCAAATCTTAAAATCTGCTCCTTTCTGCCCAGTTGTACATAATATCAGCACTCTCGTTTTTGTATTGTCAGAAGGACTAACACTAAGCCACAGCAGGAGAAAAACATTTATAAAGATTGTCTCTACCTTAGTTTTGAACCGAACACTTTTTTAACTGAACACTATTAGGCCAAAGCCAGGCTCTTACCAGTTCCTGGATTGTAGGAATATATTTGTAAGTGGTATTGCTTTGTCAGAATTAACTAGTTCACTAGTTTAAACAATTTCCTCTGGGATAAATAAAGATTTCTGATTCTGATTCCGATTCATATGTCAGTCAGTCTAGCAAGAGAAAAAATTGGTATTTGTAGATGTTGATCTAAAATTAATTCAATCATAAAAATCAAAAACCTTCATTGATCCCAGAAGGATATTGCTTATGTTACAACGGCACAGACATACAGAGACAATATAAAATGTCTAAAAATATTCAATAAAAACCTCAGTATGAAATACACAATGCTATATATACCAATGGTGGGGTATAAACACTATAGATAAATAAATTACGGTTAAATGAATTACTAGATATGTATATGCTTCGTGACTAATAATATCAAAGTACACTCAGCATATTGCTCATGTTTGCAGCAACAGCTCAGCTAGGTTTTGTGCCTAGAACTTTTCAATAGGCAGAGAGATGATTTAAGGGTACATCATAGGTCCCATGCTAGCATTATATTTTTAGAGAAAAAACATACATGTTAAGAAAGTTCCAAACACCAGATAGTTTCCAGTTTTCTGTGATTATTTGTAGTTAAAAGTTTACTTGTAAAAGTTGGCATGACAAAGAGAATTTGGATTCAGTATCCAAAAACAAAGCAGGTTCAGACAGTGACAGTCAGCAACATGGAGACAAGGCTAAAAACAGAATCCAACAGAGGGAGAGCATAAGCCCAAAACCAAAATTAGGAGCAGTTGGTGCTAGGGCAGCTAGGGCAGCTGGTGGCCTAGTGGTTAAGGAGTTGCCCCTGCGATCAGACAGCTGTAGGTATGAATTCCGGGACTGCTAGAGGCACCACTGAGGTACCCTTGAGCAAGGTGCCATCCCCGCATACTGCTCCCCGGGCGCTGTGTTCCTGGCTCTCCACTGCTTCACTAGGTGAACGGGTTAAATGCAGAGAAAGAATTTCGTACTGTTCAAATTGTGTGCTGTGGTGTGTTATGACAAAGAGTCGCTTTACGTATGACAAAGAGTCACTTTACTTTACTTAACTTAGGAGTCTCAGAGGCAAGGTAAGAGTGCTCAAAGAAATGAGATTTGTGTTGTATTGGTTGAGTGTTTTTGTGTTTTTGTATTTAAGTTAATCTGAGGTGGACCTTAGTTGTGGGTCCACCATCATCCTACGTATTTCTCCTTTGGTTTCATTCTGAGCAAGTCTGAGCATGGAAGTCTGCGTATGTGCCTGCCCTCATTGGGGAGAAAGGGGAAGACGTGACAGATGGACCGACCTCAAAAAGGGGCACAGAGATGAGCCCCAGGAACTGTATGGGGTGCTCAGGGATGAGGACGAGTTTGCCTGAAGTGAGGCAGGCTGGACCCAGCTTGGAGGTAAGCTGGCGAGCACGGGCCAGTTTACAACTGCAGAGCTCTTGTGTGGTGGTGAGTCAGAGGAGGATGAAGCGGACCTGGGCTTCTGGTGGGACGGGTGGACTGACGGATCCCCTATTATCAAGAGACAAAGGAAACCTGGGGGTCGACGTCGCTTGCGTCTCCCACCCATTCGCCAGCGGCCCGGGAAGTCTGGGACTTTCTTCGGCAATCCACCACTCCAGCCTGTGCCCGGCTCGCCTCGGAAGGTGCGCTCTCGACTGGGGCAGCGAGCCTCATTCAAGGCAGGCTCGGGCACTAAAACCCCGAGCAAGCCAAAAGCGTGTGGCTCCAGCCACCAACACGGCATGAAACACTGCCCACAGCAGTGACCGAGGGCCCAAAGAAGCTAATGTAGCAGAGGCCCAAGAGGGGCTAGCTAATGTAGCAGAGGCTTGAGACGGGCTAGCTAGCATAGCAGAAGCCCGAGAGGGGCTAGCCAATGTAGCAGAGGCCCGAGAGGGGCTAACCAGCATAGTAGAAGTCCGAGGGGGGCTAACTGGTGTAGCGGAGGCCCAAGAGGGGCAAGCTAGTATAGCAGAAGCCCAGGAAGGGCTAAACAGCATAGCAGAAGCCAGAAAAGGGCTAACCAGAGTAGCAGAGGCCCGAGAAGGGCTAGCTAGCCTAGCAAAAGGCTCTGAGGTCCTAGGGAGGGATAGCCGAGGCCCTGAGGTCTTAAAGAGAGATAGCCGAGGCAAAAGATCAAAAGGGGGGCTTAGCAGTGGCTCAGGGGCCAGTGAGGGGCCTATGGAGGCTAGTGAGGGGCCTATGGAGGCTAGTGAGGGGCCTATAGAGGCCAGTGAGGGGCCTTTGGCAGGCAGAGAGGGGCCTGAAACTCCACCTGGGGATGGGGATCTCCCCCAGAATTTTTGAGGGGGGGGTACTGGGGTCCTCAAGGGCTCCGGAGGAGCTCCCCGGCTGAAAGTAGACCCCAGAGTCAAGGAGGAGCTCCAGGTAGGCGGGTCCACACCAGAGGACTGCGAAGGGCTCCCTGCGGTAGGGCTTTCAGAAGGGAACTGGAAGGAGCTCCCGGGAGTGGGCTTCGCCTCCGAGGACAGCAAGGGGTTCCCCGCAGAGGGGCTCCCAGGAGGGGCTCCCGGTAGAGGACTCCAATCCTGAGGACAGAGAGGGGCTCCCGGTAGAGGGCTCCACCCCTGAGGACAGTGAGGGGCTCCCAGTAGAGGGCTCCACCCCTGAGGACAGTGAGGGGCTCCCGGTAGAGGGCTCCATCCCCGAGGACAGTGAGGGGCTCCCGGTAGAGGGCTCCGTCCCCGAGGACAGTGAGGGGCTCCTGGTAGGGGGCTCCCTGAATAAGGATTGGGACTCCCAAGGGGGAGCATCCCATGGGACCCACCCAGACTGCCCTGGCCGTGCGGAGCGCCAGTCAGGATGTGATCTGGTAAGATGCGGCCAGATGGGGCTCATAGGATGTTGTGGGGATCTGTTCGCTCCCCAGTGGGGCATTCTAGGGGCGGGGGTACTGTCAGGTCTGGGGACTATGACGGTGGGTGGCCACTAGAGGCCTCCCTTGTTTAAGTTTTGTGGTTTTGTGTTTGAACTTTTATTTTGAAATTCTGAGCACCGCCGGCAGTGAGTTAGTGTATAATGAGTTTCAGCTGCCGGGGTGCTCAAAGACATGAGATTTGTGTTTGTATTGGTGGAGTGTTTATGAGTTTTTGTATTTAAGATCATCTGAGGTGGACCTTAGTTGTCGGTCCACCGTCATCTACGTGTTTTTCCTTTGGTTTCATTCTGAGCTTTAGTCTGGCCCTTGTGCCTATTGTTTTGCTTTGGTTTTTTGAATAAAGTCTGAACATGGAAGTCTGTGTATGTGCCTGCCCTCATTGGGGAGAAAGGGGAAGGCGTGACATTTTTATTATTTTGTTTTCTTTATTGCTTATTTTTATTGTTAGTCACGTGTTTTATTTTTCATCACAATCCCTGGTATGCGTACAGCTTTACTGATGAGAATACCTCAACCATACTGATTGAGTGACAATATCCTGTCACATATATTTAATTTAAAACTCCCAAGACTGATACTAGACCAGTTTAAGGAAGTATTTTAAGAAAGTCCAAGGACTAGTTGAAAACTAGTCTCCAAAAACAATAAAGTTTTTAGTTTTTTAACAAAATGTCTTTTCACACTCTGTTGGGTTATAGTGTGTTTATCTATATACCAAACTAATTGAATGGTTTTAATTAGCCAATTCCTTCTGAAATTTTATATAAACACAGTTTTGCATTTTATCTAACTGACTTCCTTTATTTAATTCTTTGTACAGACAATCCTGATTCTAATCCTGATTCAGCTGTATGTTATGATGTTTTCTTTATTTGGAAGACTTGGCATACTAACATGAACCAATAATGACACACACAAGAGGTGCATGTCAGTAATTAGAAAAAAAAAAAACACAATGACCTCTGTAACCAGTATGGCCATCAGATACCAGTTACTCATTTATAAAATTCCAATGGTGGTTTCATCCTTGGCATTGGAATTCAGTGCAAAACTAGGCATAATCTGTGGGAAACCAGCCCACACTGTATGTGCAGAGATTGTTGCTTATACAGCCTGGTGAAATGTATATGGTCCTTCTGGAAATAATTACAGAAAACTTACTCAAAATGTAATTACGAACTGGATAGAACAGGTTTACACATTTCTGTTACGTGTAGTCATGCACATGCATATCTAGAATTCATAACCGATCAAGAACCTAACCTCAAATACTGTGTGTTTGAATTTAATCGTTCTGGTTTCTTGATGCTGTAAATGTACATTTCCAGCAAACACCCTATAACTGGCGACTCTAAGGAAAGTTAATGAACCTGTGTAATTACAACTGCTATAACCACAAAGCTGACTTGCCGCACTGATATTACGCATAAGCGAGGCTGTGCGGAGAAAAGCAAAGCAGATAAAATGTTTTCATTATGCAAAAGTGCCTCCTTTGGGCACAAATAGGTAGAAAGGCATTATATCGTTATCCGCTGAAAAATGAAGCTCTAATGTCATTAGGATGCTGCGAATGGAGAAACATTTTAATAGACTAATGTTCTCACTCCTGCATCTCATTGGATTTTAATGTCCACCAGCAGCTGCAATAATGCAATCTGCCCCTGAAGTAAAATCAGTGCTGCTTCAAACATCAAAACAGAAATAAATGTCATAACACTGGGTCATAATCATACGAGAGCATCCATTTTTAGTTTAGTAATTTTAGAAGCCTTTGAATGGTAGGTAACGCTGTAATATTCATCCAAAATGATCCTATGAGCTGATGCGGAATCGGCTGAATATTAACTATCATGGCCTACTGTGGCCTGATTAAACTGTAGTAAGGCTAGCCAAAATGATACTTGTTCTGCTTGTGGATAAGTTAGATAAATGATAGAGGCCTTATGGCCCTCTTGATGTTTCACAGATGCTGTAACTTGACTCTAGAGAAAGTGCTGGGGGACTCTTCAACTACGATCATAACCTCATTTCACCAAGTTCCTGATTATGATGGATCAATCTTTGTGATAATTACTGTTCATAATCCAGACTGTGCTTCTAGATGAGGGGATCAATCACACCACAACTACCTAAAGCAGTTCTCTCTGTTCCTCTCACTGTTACAGAGGTAAATATTTCTATATCAGCATCTTTGTTCATTTAAAAAGCCTACAGAGATCAAATACAAGCTCACTATGGTGTTATGTATTAACTGGTATGTACATTGTGGTGTGTATATACTATTAAAAAGGGTGGGGAAAGTAACAAAAAACAGAAAAATCACTTCTATCAATGTTCTTTATTAGGAGTGATGCAGGTCTGTAGTCCTGTTGGAACTATGTAAGTTAGAAGTTAAACATTGAGATGGGGTGAAAAGCTTTTCATACGTCAAATAAACTAGACTGAGAACAGAAGCATACAGATCTTTTAGACGGGTTCATATCGGGCAATATAATCAATATAACGGGGTCTTAAAGTAACTCTCCCAACCCAGGTGGTGTATTGACTAGTGGGCAGTGGATGATTTAACATTTTCATTTTGTAGTGGCTTGAACTGAATAAAAATGTAATGTTTTGGAAATTGACTGATTAGCAAGGAAAAGATTAAAAAAGAGATAACAAATGCTTTGAAAGTCTAACAAAAGAAGGAATTTTTTCTTGTTCATGAAGAAGAGTACTTCATTCTAGTTTAGAATAATCAGTATACTTGAATAAAATATAACCTCTCCTCCAGAAAATACATATAACATAATAAATGAATGGGGGACCAAAGTCCAGGATGTTGAGCTAAGAGTCAGGAGACAAAATGATTTAATATTTTTATAAAACAATTACAAGGGTAGGTTGGTCTCAAATGTGGATTTCAAAACTTTACACAAAAAAATGACATCATGTTCCTAAAATAAGTAAGGTCAAATAAAACATCTTCTGATCTAGACTGTTGTTTTGCTTTGTTAAATGGCTTATCACACTGACAAAAGTGATGAATTGGATTTGTAACTGATTCATATTTCATCTCCAGTGTGCATACTTGTAGCAGTAGTAATGCTATGACTAATTCAAATCAACACAGATCAGCACAAATCAGTTTTTGACATTTGTCCTAACTTCCTTAGAGCTGTTGTATGCCAGAATTGCATCTCAATATTGACTTTCTTTTGGTGAACAACAGAGGGAGGCACCGCAAGAGTGAGAGGGAGGGGGAGGGTGCTTTGACAGGATGTCATAGTACAGTGTGTGTGCTCGGCGGCTGCTCTCCATTGATGCTAATTACAGGTGACAGGGCTAAGTACAAGGCTTTACACACGATAACGATGACTCCAGAGGAAGTTCTTCACGGTCCCCCTTTCAGCCATGCTGACAGCAGCCATTATGCATGCTGGGATTATGTCAGGAGTTAGCTGATGAAACTGGCCGCCCGGAGGAAGGCACAGAAAAAAATAAATGTCCACGGTTATGGGAAAAGTCTAGGCCAGAAGGGCAAGTCTGGAATAGCAGGAGTCATATCATCAGTGTAAAACATACTGGTGACAAATTCAGCGAGAATACGCACAAAGAATTTCAGAACCAAAAGAAACAACAGGTCATGCTGAACCCATGGTCACGTGAAAAGCTGCATGTGTGGAACTTGATTTACAATTCGATTTACCACATGCATATTTGAAGCGCTTCTTGACAGCGTGGAGCTTCCATGAAGATGATTCATGACTCCATCTCCTGGGTGGGATGAGTGAGCGTGTAGAGGCTGGCCTGCTGCTGACACCAGCACATGATGAGGAGTGGCTAGCACTGGCTTTGCGATGAGCCTGTCATGGCAGGAGAGAGCGAAGAGACTGCCTATTAATTCAGCATCTGATAAATATCAGTCCGCACGGTCACGCTGTGCTATATCCACTCTGTCCCATCACACTGTGAAACTACGCTGATGGATGAAGGCCTTATTCCAGATTGGTTTTCATGCTGTGCTTTCAGTGGATCTGTCTCATTCCCATTGTAGTAAATTTCACTCTGGATGTTCTATTTTACTGTGTCTCTTTGTCCCCCTGTCTTGCTCTCAAACCACTTAAGCCAATCTAGGCTCGGATCTCTCAGTTATCCCTCCATTTGTTCTCTGTGTTGTGTCGAGAGGAGGCACTGCAAGTGTAAACTGTAGGAACACCTTTGATGTGACATTTTGCAATTCTCAATGAAAACACTGGACTGCTTCAAATGAATAAATAATTGTCTGTTAAGCATATGGCTTTAAATGAAAGTGCATGAATAAACTATAGAAGAGTATGGAGAATCTAGAGGAAAGGATAATAATAATAACAAGATCACGCAAGTCTAGTTTTGTAGATGCATGATAGCAGAAGACAAGGGTCTGCTGGACTGGATATATCCTTGCATCATGTGCAGGGTGGCAAATTAACATTTTAGTCCCTTTTTAGTCCTTCCTATAATTTTTGCAAACATTATTTTTGTTGTATAATTTCTATTGACATAACAAAGTAGACTTGAAAAACTTTTGTATTACACTAACAAGGAATCTTCATAAAATGGTGCTACTAAGGATCCACCTGTTGAGGCTAGCTTTGGGAATACTCTGAGACTGTTATTAGCATAAACCCATACACACACACACACACACACACACACACACACACCTATATTTACCCAAATTCATGTGCAAAGTAAAGCAAGTTTACCATTTTCTTTTGAGAGTGTTAAACTACAGGTCATTAGTTGCTCCAACATATGCTAACAATGCTAGCAATTTAGCTTCAGAGCTAGCTAATGGTCATTTGACAAACTCTTAACAAAGCAAATAGTTCTGAAATAGAGGTTATTTTGGTGCACTTAGTAGACATCCAGTCATCTGGTACACTGAGTAGTCACCCAATGACTTTATCTTCACCTGGAAGAGTGACAACTGTACAAAATAATACTGCTAATAATCCAAGGTAAGAATTTCCAGCTACAGTCAAACATTCCCTGAGCTCAAAGCTGCACCCACCGCTGTGTTGTTATGCACCCTTTATTATGAAAAGCTTTCATAGCTTTGTACATCTCATGACCTGTTTCTACTTTCTTTCATTGTTAATGTTAGCCTTCCATGAGTAGAGGATGTTAAATAGGATGGTGACCTTACTTTATGTATAGTGTCAGCTACTGATGGTCTGTTTGCTAAGCAGTCCAGCAATCTTGGCCATCTCTGAAAATCCATCTGTTGCTGGGGCACTGTTGACCAGATATCACTTGAACAAAAGACCCTCTCATCAATGACACTGACTGGGTGTCAGTATTATTGCTAGGTTGAGAGTGGTCCACTTCTGAAAAATGCCCAGCCAGCAGCAGCTCTGTGATTGAAATCTGACAACTGTTGAAGAACTAGAGGATGACTAACATAAACTGTGCTTCAGCTAGCCTACAGTCTCAAACTTTACCAACATGGTGGAGCTACAAGGTTTCTAAAAAAAGTGGCCAGTGATTGTTGGCAGAACCGCTAACACCTAAAAGAGCCATACGTTTTTATGTGTATCTGTGTGTTTCCACCGTTCCTAACACAGAATGGAGTCACCACAGCCCCTGAAAATACTGCATACAGAACCAGCAAGCTCTAGGAACAGTGAACAGCCAAAGATATTTGCATTTATAGGGTTTGCGCAACACCTGGCTCTAATAAGCCACTTATGCAGTCCCATTCTTTTGTTTTTATTTGCGTATGATGGAGAAATTAGTTCCTGTCCATCAAACGCAATGGACCTGTCACAACCAATGAAGTAGTCCATTTGTTTGTGGACATACTTGCAAGCTGCATTCTACACCAGTACCAAAACAGGGGTGAGGTGGACCACAAATCAATATACATTGGACACAGTCCAGTTCCTGCTCCACTACTTTGGTTTCAGCGGTGTTTGCAAAATTCACCAGTGAGAAAAAAAAACAAAGTGGAAAAAAAGTTCTTCATGTCCTGTGAAGTGGACTGTAATCCTACAGTGTATAAAAGATTGAAAGATTTGAAAGGTAGATGAAAGAATAAAAACATAATAAAACATGTTGCAGCATGATATCTCTCTCACTCTCCTTCTTTTCTCTCTCTTTCTTTCTCTCTTTCTCTATTTGCTCTCTGCTTCCTTCAACATTATTTTTCTTTCTCTCTCTTCCTTTCTCTTTCCTCTCCCTCTCTCTCTCACCCTCTCTTTCTCTCTCTCTCTGTTTGCTCTCTGTTTTTTCTTTATTTCTCTCTCCTCTGTACTCTTTTCTATCCTATCTTTCCTATTATGTCTCTCTCTATCAATTCTTCTGTCCTTCTGTCTCTCTCCTTTCTTTCCTCTCTCCCTCTGTCAATTCAGTTCAGTTCAATTCAAGGTGCTTTATTGGTATGACAAATTAATCCTGTCTTTCTACTTTGTTTTTCATTCTTTTTTTGTCTTCTTCTCTCCCTTCCTTCTCTTTCTTTCCTCTCGCTTTTATTACTCATTTTCTCTTTTTTTCTGCCTCTTTCTTATTCTTTTCTCTCTTTTTCTTCTCTCTCCATTTCTTTCTTTTCTGCATTTCTCTTTTTTCTTTCTTTCTTCCCCTTCTCTCTCTCTCTCTCTCTCTTTCTCTCTCTCTCTCTCTCTTTCTCTGTGCTCCTCTAATATGAGCACTGGTGTCTCGTTCTCTCTATATACCTTCTTTGCTTACCTTTGAACTGCTGACTTAAAGTAAAGAGCCTCCATCACCTCACTGAGAGCTTTTTTCTTCCCCCAGTCAAAAGACATCTAATTGCTAATCTATAATCCTTTTAATATGCTCTTGCCTTTTTTCGATTGATCCTCTGCCAGGCGGAACAGCATGGCTGGGGGCTACATTAATCCTATTAGGGGTGGGTTTGGGATGGCGCTGTGCAAATCCAAACAGCTCTTTTACCCTTGCCATGCAGCGCTTGCTTTATATATTGTATGCCTCCATGCCAGACCCACATCTTCTTGTTTACGAATGATAACCCGGATGAAAAATCTTTTTTTATAGACAATGTCTTTTAACTCTATTTGATAGCATTAAATATTAATGATTACTCCCTCTCTCTTTCTCTCTCTCTCTCTCCCTCTCTTTTATTTGTTTAAAACAGAAAAGGGTTATCTTATGAACCATGAACTGACCTCTCTTCTTGTGAAATGGGCTGATTAAATGCAGAGGTTAGGTCAGTTCACATTTAAGGTTGCATTACCCCGAGAGATGTTCTATTACAAATGAAATTGTAGTTCTGTATTTTTTCTCAGTGTGCTGTGATCCAATCAATATGGCTTTTATTTTAATTCCAATAGGTCAGATATAATATTGTTCACTCCTAAAATGAAAGTGCATGCAGTCATAAAAATAGTGCCATGAGCATTTTTGGTGCACTGTCACTGAAGGACCTTTATTATAATTGAAATGTATGAGTGTGGGGAGCTTTCATAACAAAGAGTTAAATTGGGACAGAGTGCTACCTTTGAGGGATCTATTTAACTATTAGTTGAGATAAACCATAATGACACATAACCTCTAAAGTTATACACTCTCTAACCCCCTAGGCAAAGTTTGCTGGATACATTTGTTCATTCGTCAACCTTTAAGTATTTTAGATTTTGAAATGTATTCTGTTCAATTTGAAAGCATTCTGTTGCAAAGCCATGTATTTACAAAAGTTATATAATTAAGTTATGATTTGGTACAATAGACAAGTCAGAGCTTACAATTTAGTACAGCTAGGACCCTCGGGGATGGGGGTAGGGGGAGGTAATGTATGATATGAATGTGCTTGACTGGGTTGTTGATTGAACATTATAAACAACACAGATCAAATATTATAATTAATATAATGTTCATACTCCATGATGCATCACATTTTTGATTTGAGAATCACAATATTGTGATGCATTGTTACACCCCTAGTATTCAGACTTGTTTCACGGAAATGAGATTTTCCTACATTTCACAACATTGCATAATATACATGTATAGACCCATCAATCTAGCTAGCCAATGGTTAGAGACCATACAATTTATTTGCAAAACTTGTGATGTCAGTCTTTTCTTCAGTGCGCAGCTGCAACAAGTATCCAGTTAAAAAGGACAGGACAGTTCTTTGTGTCAGATGGGTGACAATATTATTTGGAACTGTTCATTTTACTAGGCTTTTGTGTGACAAGAATCAGAAGATATTTTGAATGCCAAAACTGACCGATAAGGAATACTAAATGAGGAATGCTAACGGTAGCCGAATATATCAACTGACTTAATGAAGTCATTAAGACAGAAGCAGGTAGGTTATTGTTTTTAGACATATCAGTGTTAGACTATTGTTTTTAATCACATCAGTGTTAGAACTCAGTAAAATGTCATAAACAGAACAATATTGTTTATATTTTGCTGAGACCGATAATGCATGAAACAGTCCTCTGGCCAAGCTTTCACTTAAGTGACAGAAAAGCAACACAATTACTTTTTTGGGAAGTCATAGTTTTTGAATGCATGGGGGCATGGAACCTGTTTAGGTCAGACATAATATTTTATCAATACATTCTTCAAAGTAAATACAATAAAAAGGGTTTGGAATGAAGACATGTTTCAAACCATGTTTGACTCCCTTAAAAAAGTTTTCAGTGGATTAAAAAGCATTCTTGTGGAAGTAGAAGTAGACGTAGAAGCAGAAGTACTTTATTTACCAAACTGAGCCGTGAGCAGTGCAATACAGTCTCTGCATTTAACCCATCTTAACACCAGTGAACACACACACACACACACACACACACACACACCCCACACACACACACACACTCACACACACTCACACACATACATGCTCACTATGAGCTAGGAGCAGTGGATAACCAACTTTGCCTGCACCCAGAGATAAACTCCAGGTCTTTTTGCTTGTGCCTTGCTCAAGGTCACTGACAAGAGTACTAATCTAGCAAGCATGTCTTTAAACATCTTTAAATGAGTAAATGTCTGTGAGAATGAGGAACCTTTTAAGTGAAATGTGTTTTAAGGTTTTAACCTCAACAGTGTTCAGTGGCTTTCAACTGGTGCAACCATCTAAGCCTTACTCCCATCATCTAGAGACCATGACTTCCATTCAACAGGCATCAGTGGCCATGAATCCAAAATACATTACTATCCTGGATCTCTCTGGGTGAGCAGAATGGCCCTCCTTCTTCCTATTAGATTGCCATGTGTACACTGATGTAACATTAGTGGCTGGTCAAAAAGATATGATGGCACTTTGCATTACTGGGAGGAAGCACATGAGGCCTTTGTCCTCCCAACTTATAATGGAGATCTACTCAGTGGGTGGAATTTGCCATGGGTGGAGTTCCTACATGCCATTTGCTGTAGGAACAAGGATCAAATATCAGTTTTATAACATCATCAGAAAATTAGAATTTTGAAAGTGGTAGGTGTGCCATTTGTTTAAATTCCAATTTCAGTAATCTCTGTTCTGTTATTAGCTTAATTGTTTTGAAGTCATCTTAAAAAAACATTTTTAAGAAAGGCCATAAATACAAAGTGAGAAAAAATATATTTGTGTCTTAGTTGTACTTTTAGGCTGCTACAGCACAGGCACCACTTAGTTTAGACCACTGTTTTTACATAAACATTTTAGGTACAAAAAAAAGCAGAGAGCAATCACTTGTACTGTGTTTGACCTTCAGTTGCTTTGCTTTAGTAATACCTAAGGTAATTTTTACACAAGGACAACACATTTTTGAGCTTTCAAAAGAGGCCAAGATTTTGGTAGTAGTCCTAATGGTCCAAGAACATCCACTTTAATGAACTGTGCCATTTTCAGGATTTGTTATTTTTCTGTTCAATAAAAGAAGAGCGCTGGACCGGAGGTTTTAAGCAGGGGGTATTTATCTGTCAGTACTACAAAGGTTACACTGTTAAAAGTGTGCATAAACTGTCTGTTGTAGTGAATTAATGAAGAGGTATTCTCATCAACCAAAGTGAAATGTTACATTACATGTCAGTGTTAATATGGACAAAAATTATATCCATACAAATAATTAAATCTAAAATATGAAATGCTGAATTATGGAGGGTAATGGTATAAAGGCTTGGGACAAATTCATGACTGAACACAAGACCACCCTAAACATAATTAAAAAGCAATATATTCTTGCAGACACTTCATCATGATGTGCACCAGGATGCACACATTAACACACAATCTGCGTTAATTAAAATGCACTATCAAAGTTTTAATAAGGATAACAAACACTTCTATGAGAAGGTAGTTTAGAGACAGGCCCCCAGGTCTCCCTAGGGAAATTTAGGTTATTAAATGTGAGGGTAACCTTTACAGCGCCGTCTTTTCTTTCTTCTCAAGTAATTTAGTTTAAATAGATTTTTGGAAGGTGTAGGGGAGAGAGGGTGGTCCTGAGCTATTTAAAAGTTTAATTGTTTAAAGTAAGAACAATAGCCCTTGGCGCAGAATTCTTAATGCGCATCCAAGCAAAACAACAGCCACTAACGGTTGAATCCACTGTCATAGAATGAGAATATAATTGATCTACCCGAGCTCAACCCAACATATATATTTATTTTTATTTATTTGTCACAGCCACCATTATGAGAATGGATAAGCTTTACACAACATTGCCAAAAGTCTTATTCTGTCTAATGACAAAATAGAATAGATTTTTTGTTGTTGGGGGTGGGGGTTCCCCATTTTTTCCCCAACTTGTTCTTGTCCAATACCACTACTAGGTAGGACTATTCCAATCACATGACACCACCAACACTGGGAAGGTGAAGACTAGCATGTTTTCAAACTGCTGCTAACACAACGTCATTGAATGGCTCCTTTACTAAATAAGCTTTATTTTCCTAGAACTGCTCATATAAGCCAAGAACCATTGAGAAACATGTAAACACTGAGAGGTTATATTCAACAACAGTCATTTTTAAAAGGTAAAAAGACACATTTGTTATAAGAAACAAGGAGAACATATTAGTTTTATTACATCATATGACAATTATAATTTCAAAAGTGGTAGATGTGCCATTTGTTTAAATTCTAATTACAGTAATCTCTGTTCTGTTATCAGCTTAATTATTTTGAAGTCACCAAATGCATTTTAAGGAAGGCCATAAATACAAAATGAGAAAAAATATATTTGTGTCTTCATTGTACTTTTAGTCTGCTACAGCACAGCACTGTACTGAATGATGAGGAGAGAGAGGACTGACCCAAAAATAGGCCAGTTATGCTCTCCTGGACTCATCTCCACAGATGGCAGGGGCATCACTGGGAATAAAAAAAAATCAAAATTTTCCTGATGATTGGGCTAATTTAGAATGCCATGCTATCCAGCAACTTTGAAAATAATGCACTGAGGCTAACACTGACAGAACACACAAAATCACATCTGATCTATGCTAACATTGTGATGTATAGAAAATAAATAGAATTCAATATTAATAACAACTTTAAATGTTGGTATTTTAACACATTCAGAGTTTCTCATTCAAAGGCCCATGTCCAACATTTTCTTATATATTTTTTTCTGTATTTGTGTGTATTTATTGTGCCAATTGCATTATGATTTCAATCTTTATGTATTAAAAAGGCTGTTTTTGTTACTGTAAATGAGATGTAAATGACCGCTGCTATAACTGGCTGCTGTGTATCATGGACCATTTATACAGTTGTATGGTTAAAAGTTTTTTTTAACTAAACTGATGTAGATAATTCCCATATAAGGACTGCACCAACTGCAAAGTGGATTATACATTTTGCAAATCTAATTTTAGATATATTGGCCCTTTAAGTTGAATGGGATTTGTGCCAGTGTTCTGTAAAGCTTGTCCAAGAAGAATGGACTGTGGGCAAAGCATCGATATGTCAGGCTGCCCAGTGACGCAGATTAAAGACGATATGACCAAAGAACTCGAAGCTGCATGAAGCATTCAAAAGTGTTGGTGAGAAAATGCCGCTTCAAATGAGATGTCGATGTGAGATGTCTAATGTGGCGTGCTCACCTGCTTACTGGAGGAGAAGGAGCTGGATGCAGAGAACGGGGAGAAAATGATAATGGAGGTAAAGGTTACTGCTCCTCTACACAGCGCTCCTGTAGCCTCCTGCGCAGAAATCAAAGGAAATGTTACATCTGAATAAGCTGCTCACAGTTCATACTAATGACCTTGAATATGTCGTCAGCCATATATGCACGCTTTGAATAGGCAGCGGGTAAGAGAACTGATTAAGGTATGCAGAAACGTGCTTCACAGTCGGAAAAAGGCAGAAAAGTGGAGACTCCATGGGCTGCAAAATGTCAGTTGTCATTGCTGAAAATAAAGGAAACTTCAGTCGTGTGAAGCGAAGAACACCATAAGTTTTTTTTCTTTTTTTTGTTTTGTTTTTTTGAATCAGACTTCCTCATTCTGTCTTCAAACCCTCCACCTCAGCCACTTAAAATTCTGAGGGGAAACTTGGGCAGCACCATGGAAAACTTTCAGGAAGGGATGAGCAACCATTCTGAGGGAAGTCGTAATGGCACGCCGGCGCACTCGCAAAGATTCAGGAGTGATTAATGAAAACTAATTTTTCATGGCAATTAAAATGATTAAAGCCGAAGGGCCTTTTCGCTGTTGCTCTGAATTGCTCCAGGAACAAGGCGGCAACAAAGCTGAGAAGCAAAATTGCATTAGTAGTGGAGGAGAACTGTATTAAAATGCAAATGTACAGCTGTTAATAGTTCTTCAAAAACCAATAATCCCCCACAGTCAGTCATGTGTCAGAATGGTTAATGGAAAAATATCCCAGAGGCATGCAGGGTCCTTTTTCCATTCCGCTTTTGATTAAAACAGAATTTCTGTTGGAGGTAAAAGCAAGGGCTAAGAGTGGGATGGGATTGGCAGGGATGGTTTAATGGTGGGCAAGGCACCAAAGCCCATTGTTCAGTAGGCTCCTGATTTCCCAGATAGGCTTTCTCTCTCTTTCTCCCTCCCTCCCAGGACAGGCGTGCAGTGCTAACAAGGGGAAGCCGACTGCTAAATCTGATCTAGAGGTATTAAAGACATTCATCATAGAGGTGTTTAGCAGGTAATCTGTATTGAGGAACGTTTGAATTAAATGCACATGATAGTCGGGCCCATAAATGAAGAGGAAACTGGCTTGGGTGAGGGGAGTGTCAGGCAGCAACGTAATTGAATAAATAGTCTCTTCGCTTATTCTGTCACTTAATTATGATTCCGCCGCAGGGTATGTTTCAGAGATCGAAATGTTCTGACCCAGCAGAGGGGAGAAATGCAGTTTTCTGTGGCTCTTGCACAGGAGGAGGGGGCTGTTGATGGACCCAGCAAATGTACTGTATGCATCATCATTTCATGCTTTCTGTGAAGCCATCGACAATACATGGAGATTCTTGATCACTGTATTACCCGTTTGTGTGTAATGAGTTTTTATGATACAGATGAGCTTCTTCTTAAGTGATCATGTTTCATGGAAAATTCAAATAAAAGTTCACCATGTCACTGGCAGCATTTAAACAGGGAAAATGGTGAATAGTAATAGCTGAAACCCATAGCAATTAATCTTAACGCACCCAAGAGGCACTGTAGTGTTTTAAAGCAATATCTCTTCAAAAAAATCTAATTTACACAATTTACCCAAGATGCAGTTTATCAGCCAAGACACGTTTGGCTTCTTTAGTTTAGCAAATCTTGCCTACAGACAGCAGAAGTCAGTAGTCACCCAAAGTCTTAAAATGTGACTATCAACTTAAACTGCATCCAGGTCTTCATTAAGGTGGTGTAGACCTGACACTTTGGTTTAGGACAAGGTATGACTTACTGTGAGCTATAAACATGAACGTAATTTCACTGTGTATCTGAATGCCGAGGGAAGCTTCTTAGTTGACATCTGTAACAGAAAAGATTTTGTGTGACCATTGACTTCTAGCGTTTATTAGCAACATTAACCTTACAGCTCCAGTGCTAAACTCAAGAAGCTAAATTTGGACCTCAAACGTGTTGTCTGATTGATATGGCAATCTCAGCATATGAAACAAAATGGTTGAAAACCAAAAATGCTAAACATGACAACATTTTTTTACTTGTTGGCAAGAATTGCATATTGCTTAGAACTACTGTTTCAGAAAGAACTCAAGCTAGATTAGTGAAAAATTCATCACTGTAATTGTCTGTATAAACCATTAAAAAGGCTCTTTTTGATAGTGTGATGAATCTGATGTAAATGGTTATTGAACTAACCTATAAAACAGTTCTATATAGCACTAAAAAGGGGTTGCACAATTCCATCGTCAAAGACCCTTTTTGGTACACAAAGTACTCTTAGTAAAATGTAGTCTATATAGAAAAAAAATATTTTAGTGGTATATATAATTACAATAGTTTTGTATCATAAAACATGGTGATTAAACCGAACAACGAATCATTTATGCATTCAAATGGTAATTTGGGTGTTTGTGGTTCATAGAGAACAATTGATTTTACGAAAGAATGACTTTTTAAGGGTGTAGTACCCTCTTTACATACTGACAGCAGTATATGTGAATATTGATGAACAGCCATTGTGAAATCTTAATCCTTGAGCCTGATTAAAAAGTGAGCATTCAGGACAAACTTTGGAAAGAGCTCTCGATGGAGAAATCCTGCAGAAGCCCCCCATGAAGAGCCGATGAACACAGAAACCTGGCGTCCTCTTTAATTACTGATAAGTTGTGAGCCAGCTAAACACAGTGGATTTCTCCCACCGGAGGCTCTAATCACTTAAAAAGGGACTGCTGATCCTAACTGCAGAGTCAGAGGATTGTATGGCAGGTGCCACTGTGAGCTCCCAGAACAGACGCTATTGGCCCCCTTTTCCTGGCACTGAAATACGCACCATCTGAAAAAAGAGAGAAAACTCTCCACGGACTTCTACAAAAACTGTTCAGCTGCTCTTTCTGAAAGAGGGAGGGTTATTCTGGAGAGAGGATGAAATAAAGGGAATCTTCATAAAGCTATTTTTCTGAACAAAGTTATGCACTAATAGCATACTATTGCATCGGTTTAACTATAAAGTATCAAGTTTATTTTATGTGACTCAAAATGACTCAAAAGAATCAACTGATAAAACTTTCAGTATTTTATTCATATATACATCTCCACCCCCAGTTTTTGCCCTGAAAGTAATTGCAATCATACAGATGGTAAGTACTTATAATATATATTTTTTTGACAACTTTTACAGCCTCTGTACAAGAGCATAGGTTTCGTGGAATTCACATCTACATCAGCAACATCATTTTCTTTGTCAGAGAAACCAAGAACAAGCATATATGGGATGGGGGTTGGGGGGTTCAAGAGATGTGGGAAAAGGCAGGGAGGAGGATCAACAGACAGTGGATGAGGGCATATACAGAAGCAGCTCCAGCAGGATCGACTATGTACAATACAAACCATTCATACAAATTAAGCTCTAAGATATAGAATTCAATACATTACTGTGGAGTATAATGGCAATGACCGAGCCCTCCAACCACTGCTGGATCTTTTTAACACTACAAGAGAAAGTGTGAGCTGAACCATTCAGAATTATTACAGTACTAGAACATAGGCTGAGGAACAGCTGTGGTTTACCAGGTTCTGAAATTTCTCTTCATATTTTTTTTAAAGGTAGAAAACATGCCCCAAGTCAAGGCTTGTTCATCTCCCATTGATGCCACTTCCTTGTCCACAAATGTGCCAACACATTTTTGGGTTTGTCCTTAGATCTCAGGCAGGTGTCTGGCGCCAGAGGGAAGAAATCAGCAAAGCTTTGGGGTTCTCAAGGACCTTAGACAGAGGGGTAGATGGGGGATTTTTTTGTACAAACAATTCCTTTCAGACTATAAATGTCCCTACTGCACCACTGCTGTGGTGAATTGTTGGCAGAAAATGTACTTTGCTTCCATGTGTTGTCATTGGGGTTGAGAAACAAACAACTAACAAATGTCTCATCAAATAATGTTAATTTGAAAAAAAAAAAAAATCTATGCAAATACACAGAAATAATGAGTTTTACACACAATAATAATAATAATAATGATCATAATCATAATAATAATCATAATAATAATGGAGAAACATGTGGGCAGATGCCAAAATGTACTAGCCCCTACAACTGTGATGAGACACAGTAATCTATGCAACATTTCATCAAAAACCACCTAAAACACTAACAGGTACAAACAAACTAATCTAAAATAATAACCAGACTGACACTTTTAACTTAAAAACAAGCTGAATTAATTTGCAATATTTCATCAGATCTGGGTCACTTTAGGTAGGCATGTTTGGGACAGTACAAGAAACACATATCAGTTGTGCTTGGGGAGAGAGCCCCATCCTGCCTCTGCTGTCCTTCAGACGGGGGCGTCAGTGGCAGGCTTCAGCCGGAGGGGAGGTAGGGGGTGTCACTGTGGTAATTATAGTCTGGGCAGACTTTCTGCACCAGCTTGTAGTCGGTGCTGTAGAAGGAGATGTAGATGCAGATGACTTTGAAGGGCTTTGAGCAGAGCCAGGAGACATGGCTCTGCGTCTGCTCCTGGAAGCATGTCTTGGATGGGTCGTAGTTGCAGAGCGTGTTCTTTGAGCCCTTTTCCACTTTTTCGTATTCAATGCGACAGTTGAAGGACTTGGAGTCCTTGGCATCGATGACAGACTGCTGGGCCGTCAAATCGAACTCCACGATCTTGGTGGGCGGAACCAGGCTGACGGACACATTCCCCTGGCCTGTGGAATTATGCCGAAAGTACACGCTGAAGGTACCGTTGCCGTGGTCGACGATCTTGCCTGTGATGAGGAGGTTGAGCTTCACTGTCTTGATGTTGGAGTGGAAGTCCCCCCAGCCGAACATTTTCTTGAACTTTCCTGTCTTGACCATGGGCCGCCGCTTGGCCCTGGGCCTGGAGTCCTGCAGGTCAGTGGTATTCCTCAGCCAGTCCCATAGATCCTGCTCTGAATAGGGCTCCGGAGTATCATAGCGCAGGTCCAGGGCTGTGGCATTCTCCTTCCCATGCAGAGTCTGTGACAGCAGCCGACTGATGGACAAGTCCTTACTGCTTTCTGTCCATATGTGCTTTAATGTTGATTTGGGGCTTCCTGACTTGAGCAACTCCGACTTCCCCGGGATGGAACCGTGAACACTTGAAACCTAGGAGGGCAATCAGGAAGACACTGATTATTGAGTGGACTTGACTTCAAGAAGCACTTTGACAAACAATGTTAAACAAGTGAGCATTTAATTTCATATTGCATGCCATAAGGAATTATTTTGCAGACATTAATCTTCAGGTTCACAGATATTGACCTCCACCTCCTTATGTAGCATCTCATAGAGAAAAGAAGACAGATCAAATAGATTTGGGGGGAAAAGAGATAATCGATCCTAGCTGCAAGCTTCAATTTGGAAGAGTATTAGCTGGCAGAAGCCATCTGGGAAATGGAACAGAGCGTGGCGAATGAGAAAAAGAACACAGCGATCAAAGTTCGAACAGCATTGCTCTCCGCCTCCACCCCACACCTCTCCTTATTCAGCCCTACAGGGTGGTAGTAAAGGGATCTCCAGCAGCTCTGGTCTGATAATGGTGGCAGCCATTCAGTAAGTAAAGAGCTGACTATTAACCAGCGAGTGCTCCTTGAATTGATGATTGATGAACCCCTGGGTTCTCTCCATTTAGTGCCAATGAGTGGAATTAGGTTCATACAGAGCGCAGCGAAGAGCTGTGACATTGATTGCCTGATTTCTACTGTAAGACGTGACAGCAGATCCGTCTTGCTGTGGTTTTTGCATCTCGTAGGCTGCCCTCAGGATCGATAGTTAGAAAATAAGGTTTCACTACCAATCAGACTGACCCTTCAGATGGAATTGCCTCACAGCGCGTGTCAGCATAAGGCCAATGTGCGCTAGTTTTAAACATTGCATTGGGTGGAAAGGGTGGGCCAGGGCAGCTCACCTGAGAAATTCACAGAATAGAAGGAATCAATAGTTGACCTTAAGATTGCTTTGAATTGCAAATTGCAAGTTTTTTACTCAAAAAAATCTAACAATCTTAAGGGGTTGTTGTTCAAATGTTCAATCTAACTGCTTGAGGAATAAATTACAGCCTCATATGCAGCTGATCAATCCTACCACTGGAATACAGATCACCCAAATGGTTCTTCTAAACTACTCTTTATGAAGACATAGTTCATTAAACTCGGTGCCCATAGATCATATTGATTAAGAGCTCTGGGAAATGAGTAGAATATTTTGCAGAAGAAAATTGTATTTAAAAAAAACCCTAATGAAGATCAATTACTCTTCATCTCACCTGGGATAATAGGGCAGTCAGCCTTTGTCCTGTGTTGAAACAGTGTAATGATGTGTGTTTTATGGCCACTGAGTACATGCTTGGGAAGCATGATTAAAGACTTGAGTCAATTATTTATGGCTAATAACTGGAGGGAAAATACACATTCACAGAGTGAGCAACTCTGAAAGAGCAATTTTGCGTACAGTTCATTGCAGCTTGGTGAAGGGTGAGTGCGTAGGCTTTGATGAATAGACCTTCACAAATGCAGCGTGGCATGTGGACACCTGAGCTAACTTTATTATAAATGTCAAAACAGCAGAAAAGTCATTCTCTGCAGTCCAATTCAGCTATGTTGGTTGTGTTTTTTCTGTAGCAGATGTTCCTTTAAAGGTCCTGTATCCTGCATTTTTCTTATAAGTGGTCCCTGAGGTACACTTATAACAGTAATTTCCAGCATCTCATCATCTTTTAATATTAAAGTATGCCTTTCAGACTGGTACATGTTAATTACCTTAAATCTGGTTTACTGTCATTTTTTGTGCCTTGTTCAAAAACCAGTTCAGATTGAAACACTCCTTATAACTTTGGAGTGAATGCATAGGATTAAACTGCTGTAGGATAGGTAGGTGGATATATGTTAATACGTTTGTTTTCACTATATCAGAACTTCAGAACAACTTCCATAAATAGACTGGAGACTGCATGGTATGTTCTGAAATGTTAACATTGTTTAAATACTACATCAAACATTTTCCCACATATTTCTAAAAACTATTTTGCATAATATAAACCCTTTAAGCTATGTTAACAGACCAGATGAATTATATACAGTCAACCATTAGCCATTGGAAGACACTACAATAAAGGATATGAGTCCAAAAAAGCATGTTCAGTCCAAATTTTCTGTTTAAAATAACCACGGTTAGAGAAAACAGCATTTCGTAATGAATGTGTTGGACCATAAAGCTTGTATGCACAACAGTTATGTGAAATTAGCCTCCAACTGTCCATTGTCCTGCCCATGTTGGGATGGCAGCCAGTGTGTCTGCTGGAGCTTTATCCAGCCAGCTGCAGCGTTCACCTGAGGGGACAGTGCATCTGGTAAACATGGGCAGGGGAAAGCCACGGCCAAGCCCCGCACCTACGCCACTGACAGGCAGACGGATACAAACAGCTGGGCTCCCTCAGGCAATGCACTATGTTGGGTCAGCAAGAGCAGCATGTGGACATGCCTTATGTGTCTTAACAGCTTCGCTTACGTTCACTGCTCAAAGGCTGACTTCAGGTTAAAGTTGCACTTTTTGCCACTAATAACAAAGGCATTGTGTAATTCATGTAATCGTGTAAATGTTAATTATTTCTCACAACTCATTGCTGCAAGTTGAGGAAATCTGAACACCACATTTGTGTTCAGATAGAAAGAAGAGAACTTTTATCACCATTTTGATGAATGGTTGTTGTTGTGCAAACTGTTTGATGTGACAGAAAATATAAACCATCCTTTATTTTTTTGCTATGCTTTTATCACTGCTTGATGCTGAAACAAACAGATGGAAATATGGGCCCAAATCTGTCACATAGTTAGAAACACACTTAGAAAAACGAGACATTCCAGAGTGCAAACGCTGTCACTAGGCTGCTACTCTCAAGGTTACACCTTCAGTATCTTTAGTTACAGAACATGACTACCATATTCTGTTGCTGTTCATGTATTTCTATAGTTCCATTAACTCTATATTTGTTATCTTGATAGGCTTTTGTTTTATTTTTTCAGAACTTTAGTAAATGTACAAATGTGGTCTTCTACCCTGAGAAAATAAGAGCACCTTTCAGATTTATATATGGATCTCAAAAGAATGTTGCAGCAAAAAAAAAAAAAAAAAAAAAAAAAAAAAAAAAAAAAAAA
>JBBIGA010000138.1:19183768-19207063 GCA_037576975.1 Alestes dentex
TAGATAGATAGATAGATAGATAGATAGATAGATAGATAGATAGATAGATAGATAGACAGATAGACAGATAGATAGATGGATGGATAAATCAATCAATCAATCAGTCAGTCAGTCAGTCAATCAATCAATCAATCAAATGCTGCAGAAGCACAACAGACCCAACACATGCTGTCAAGTTTCCACCCCTGAATTCCAGTGAATCAGGATCATTAAATATGTGAAACATGTTCTGGAACACAAAGCTATCATCCTTAAATGAACTGTATTAAACATTACATAATTTTGGGACATTTCTATTGGGAAGGAGACAGACAAACAGAGAGAGAAACGAAAACTGAAAAAGAGAATTGAATATGAGTGAAAGTGAGAGTGAGACAGAGAGAAACAGTATGAGAGAGATGAATATGATAGAGAGAAAAAGAGAGTGAGAAGGAAGTTAAAATAAGAGAGAAATCAAAATAGAGAGAAAGAAAAATAAATACATGAGAGAGAGAGAGAGAGAGAGAGAGAGATAAAAGAGAGAGAGAGAATGAGAGAGAGAGAGAGACTGGGCAAATGAATATAAGAGAGACAAAAAGATATTCCCTTAATGAAAATTAGAGAGAGAGAGAGATGTTGAAATAAGAGTGAGAGAGAAATCAAAATAGAGAAAGAGAAATTAATTTACATGAGAGAAAAAGAGAGAAAGAGAAAGTAAGATAAATGAAAATAGAGAAAGAAGTGAATGAGAGAGCTAGAAAGTGTGTGTGTATGTGTGTGTATAAGGGAGAGAGAGAGAGAGAGAGAATGAAAGGGTGGGAGAAAGGGCACATCACTCGGTTGTTCTGAATCCTTATTGGCTATCAGCCTCCTCCACTTTGAGTTCAGTCAACAGGATGAATCTTATCTTGACAATGACTGGCAGGTGTCAGAGAAGGTGCTTGAGTGTTTAAATCCTCTGTCTTGCTTCTTTCCTCTCCTCCATGTCTCCCCTTTCCTCCTAAAGACTTCTCGCAGTGCCCTTCCCTGCCCTGCCCTGCCTGCACGCACACACAGTGCTTCCAAGAAAAAAACTCTAACTGCTCAAATCAATAAGGCTGAAATCTCCCGGGCCCAGCCATGAAATGCAATACTGTCATCCAATGAATGAGGAGTGATAAGAAGTCGGATTGGACTGTTCTTCTTGTTAACAGTCATGCAGTGTTCATACACAAGTGTCCTCCTGCTCTCTGCATGATTCTCCAATAATGAGAGACCTGTAAGAATGAAAGATCTTTTGGTGTTGCTTATTGATTGATGGCTTGAAGAAGACTAACAGATGAGCACTTGAGCTGGAAATGTGAAAAAGGCACACACACAATTAGAAGTACACTACTATTCAGACTTTAGGAATCACTTGTCATTTGAGTCATTTTTGTAATGTTAGATTATTTTATATCATTATTTTATTTTATTTCTATTCTTGTTCCAAATGTTTTTATGTTTCACTCAATTTTCCATGTATATGACAAATAGTGAGTAATGAATGTGTGATAATTTACTGTAATTACCTAATCACAATCTTGTATGTTCTACAGCTTTCTCAGCTCAGTCCATCAATCTGGTGTTTTTTTCTTGTTGTGTGTTCAGATTCTCAGTTTTCTCATTATTGGTCAAATGTAAAGGTGTACAGGAATCGTGTATTGCAGTCACTTTATGGATTTATGTGTAACCAAAATGACGTTTCTCTAATTACTTAAATATATATATATATATAAAAATATTATCTAAACTTGCTGAGGTTGAAAGTTGAGATTTGAATTAATGTAAAATGTAGCTAAAGTAAATTAATTTATTAGTTTCATTCAAAGTATTTATTTGAGTTGAATAAAACCAGTTAAATTGTTAGTTCATACATTCATTCCCAACATGCAGGTTGAGCAACACATGACTGAAGGTTTAATCACTTACCAATGAAAAAAACAAAAAACAAAAAACAAAGATGATACTTTTGGATGTGTTTTTTCTACTTGGGTCTATTTTTTTTTGTACTTTTTTTATTGTGTTCTATTTTTTAGTGTGATTCCAGATTTTTGAATAGTAATGCATACTGAAATCCCACGCTGAAAGATCTGAAAGTATATTTGTTTTGTTTCTGTTTATCCCTCATTTATAAGTTAATGAAACCAAAAATGCACTTGTTGACTGTGTTTGCTCTTAAATCATGTGTAGCTGAACCTGCGTGTTGAAAATTAAAATACTATGTACTATATGCTAAGCAATAAAGTACATAAAACACTCTACTAAACACATGAATATAATATACCATCATGTTTCATATCATGTACTGGCATTTAATTTATGCTATAACTGGTTCAGCAATTATTTGTATGTTTGTTTTATCTATCAATTTATTTAGTCTTTTTTTTTTTTACATATTTATATACATTTAGGCTTATCCTACTATTTATTACTGTGGCACAATATTTTTTGTAACAAAGTATAAAGAGTGCACCTTGGTTAATTTAGTTTCTCATGCTCTGACTAAGTCAGTAAGCAGAACAATACAATGAAGGGTGGAGGAGCAGTATAGTTTGTGTAGAAGGTTTGGTGATCCTGCTGAGAGAAGGTAGAGAAGTGCGCTATGGCTCTGTGCCTGAAACTGACAGGAATATTTCTCTCCAGAAATACCTGCAGCACTGCCGGTATATTTGGCACTAACTGGAACGTTGTGACATTTCCTGAAGGGATAATTCTATGATTTTAACAGTTCTGATGAGAAAATTGCCTTTATTATGCAGCAGGAGCATTTTTTTAAGAAACTGAAAAAACGGTAAAAAGATAGACCAAAGGAACACTAAAGGCAGCCACTTGTCCAGACATGAAAATGTGCCTATAGAGGCTCTTTTAGTTGAGTTCAACTCATTTGGAAACATACACAGGTTAAATGTTAAAATATGTATATGTGAGAATTCAGTATAATATGTGCAGCAGTTTTTATGCACTGTTCTCTGTACGAGGGCGTGTTCATATTTTCACAAAACATGCAGTTTGGCCAGGGGTGACCAGGGGTGTGCATACAACCGTACATTTACCCAGATACATCAATTACTTTAATCATCCTGTACAAAACCTTACGATTAAATAACATTTACCCAGATACATCAATTACTTTAATCATCCTGTACAAAACCTTACGATTATATAAAGGAGCACTGGGCTGTGGAGCAGAGGAGCCACATTCTCTGGCGCTCCATCCAATACCTTTGAGATGAGTGAAATCTGTAATCCAAAAATAATCATCCGGTATCAGCACCTGGCTGAATGCAATCCAGTCCTCACAGCAGTGTCCCAACATCTAGTGTAAAGTCTTCCTAAAAGAGCTGAAGTCATTACTGCAGCAAAGGAGAAGAATCTCCCCAATTAATACCCATTATTGACTGGATGAACAGGTTTTTACAAACTTATGGACATGTAATGAAAAACCTATGTGTTACATGTGTGTAGGTATTAATATCTAGCATCACTGTACTGTATGTGTGCAGCCACAAGTATTGCTGCGCAATATATAAAATGTTTAATGCTTTTTAAATACTACTGCATGTGAAACATCCAGCCTTCACGTCTTAATTAATTTTCATTCTTTTTCAATTGTGTAAATAAGACTATATCATGGTAATGTTGAATTCTGAGTTTTGTTACCTGATGCTCATTAGAATCTATAAATATAGTAGTAGTACTAGTAAATATAAGGAATAATCCATTTCATATTAGTTTTATGAATGAAAAAGATCATCAATCTCATTTATAAAAATGGTTTAAAAAGGAACAACCTATTGGAAGGTTTTTAGGAAACCAAAGGTGGTTCTTCTAAGGCTTTTCTGGGACTTTTATTTTTATTTTATTCTTTAAGAATGTACATAGTGTAAGCATGTGGTTTTTTTCTGTTTGTGCTAAAGTATCAGTGACTTAGTGAAAAGCTGTGCTTCTGAAACAAAACTGTAATAACCTCAAACACAAAAACACAAAAATGTAAAGGCATCCAATGAACAGACCTCATCACTGGTGGTGATAGTGTGATTTTCACATGTGGGATGTTATGTCAGCTTTTGTTCTGAATGGGATTTGATATGTACACCAAAAATCTAATATGACAATGTATATCTGGTATTTGGTTTCATGTGTGTATAGAATTATAAATGACAAGTACTATAAGGAGGAAATATTCTGCACTATTCTAGATCACTATTCAAGTTTGAACAAATTTGTTACATTGACAGTGTCAGTGCCTTTGTACTAAAACGTGAAGGGGGTGGTGGTGGTTGGGGGTTTAAATGCTCAAGCACCTGCTTTGGCCATAGTGCCACTTTATTGGCAAAGCTAGTGTGTTCAGCCCAACACCCAATAATCCCACCACAGGTTGTTGTTGGAAATAAACTCCTTCTCTAAGAAGGTAGACCTCCAGGACCAAGGTTGGTACCATCCTTTCGCAATATGCTGAGATGAGGAAGCAAATATGGTGTATGGAACTTTTGGAGGACAACTGAGTTTGCTCATTTATACTGAATTTTGATGGTCACACTTGGACAAAAATGGCCATAAAGTGACATTTGAGACCTCACGTCCACAGCTAAGCAATTCTGATGTATTGCTTCCAAACTGGATTGGACAAGAGACTTTTACGGTAGACACTGCTGTCCTCAAGAAAATGAAGACTCTTTTAAACCTTGCAGTGCTGATCAAAAAACAGCTACTTCTACTATTTAATCTACTCTTCTTCTTTAATAACACATTTTCTCAGTGCTTTGTTGCATTTCCTTTGATATAAAAAAGACAAAGCAAAGCATCAAATTAACAAAACCAAACATTGGAAGATCAGACAAAATGCCATTCTGAGGCAGAAAAATAGGAATTTGCTCCACACTTCAATCAGCTTTCTGCTTTTATTTGGATGAAACGAATCAATAATAAGGAGTTCCACTGCAATGTGAATTGAAATCTGAATGTCTGCACACACTCAACCGGCACATCCAACAATAAAGGCAGCATGGAGCTCCTTTTGTATAGTGAAAGAAGACTCTAAAGGCTCTAATTGCACACACTGATCCAATTTCATGTGCACACAGCCTCACTATTCAAGGCAAATGTTAACGAGAAAAAAGCAACAAAGTCTCTGACTGTATAGTCAACTGTACATTAGATAATATAGTGCTGATCCTCAAAAGTCTTTTATACTTACACGTTTACTCACAGAGACATGAATTTGGGTCTTGTTCAGTGTGCGTAATGACGTTAGACGTTTGTCCAAACACAGTCGGGCCAGGCTTGTGGAGTAATCCATCACCATTGCTGCCTGACTGATGTTTATGGCTTTAATATTTCACCTTCCTCTCTGCCGTTCCAGCCTCTCAAGCACATGAATGGACGTAAGTAGTTTCAGCAGCAGCTGAGGTTATCTGGGCTTTTCTGCCTTTCCAGACACTTTGCATGGAGACTTTGGAGGAGCTCCTATCATGAGGTGACACGAGGCAAAGAATTGGGCAGAACACTTCTATATATAGTGCAGATGGAAAAATTGCCCACTGAGGGTGGGCTCAGGTCAGTCTGGAGTGTGATTTTTCCACATCCCCTGCCCTTCGGCGCTTCTAGTGAGCTTTGACCTGTGACCTGTGAGTGCGATTGAAATTCGGGGGCAGTTTGTGAAGGGGAGAGTGAAGACTGTGACCATTAATCAAACCAACCTTGTACTGTCTCCACCCCATGACGCGTCCTGAACCCACCTACCCCTCTCTCTCTCTTTATCTCTCTTCCTTTCCCTCTCTGTCTCTATCACTCTCTCTCTCTCTCTCAGTGTCTGGATGTGTGTGTTTGTATATGTGATTTTTTTTAGTTTTATAGAATGTTTTTAATTACATTAATTATAATATCAAATAATTTGTCAAACAGTTATCAAACAATTTGGATTGATATTTATGATTTATACGATCAGAGTTTCTTATTGCTCCCCTTTTGCTTTAATGACAGATTGGATTTGTCTCCATCAGACTCGTCTGAATACACACATTTGTGAAAATTGTAAGACAAAAAAGTGCAGTGTCAAATTTTCTTTACTTTAATGACTTGCTTAGAAATTGTTCAGAATCTTGATTATTTCCTCTTATTTCCTTTTTATTTTACTGATCACAACAAAATTGTAAAACTTTTTATTGTTTGTGTCCAGGGGCTCCCCCAAATCATTTTTTAAAATGTGGTCTCAGATTTGCCCTTAGACTCAGTATATGATAAAATGGAAAATATTCCAGCCCCTCCAAATATTTTTGTTTGGACTGACATCACAACCACAGCTCAAAGATGAGGGCAGCAACATGCACCTCATACCAACCACATGTGACCATTATAATACTGTGCATGTCAACTCTTTGGCCATGACAGATTTATATAGAGAGCTACTTATCAATACACACTACCAAAAAAAAAAAACAATACACGATTTGATGTGTGTGTGTTAGTTTAACAAACCTCTCCTCAAGAAAGCCCAGAATTTACAGTTAATATTCAATACCTGCCCAATCAGCAAAAAAGATTCTATACAGCACCATAAAAAGGTTCCATGGCATGTAACAATAGTACATGCCATGGAACCTTTTTATTGCAAAATAAAATATTTGTAAAATGATCTTTAAAGTAGTATAGGCAACAAGCACTCTGTCATAGATGAGAATTCTAAACCAATAACTTTGCATATATTTCTTTGAGGAACCCTTTTAAGGCTGTTATTCTAGTTAATCAATACTAAATTAAATCAGATGATCTGATGAAACTGAGCAAATCCATGCAACATCTAGGGTGCAGGAACCAAACGTGCTCCTACAAAATGATATTCTTGTTACATTTTACTATATTTACATCCATGTGCATTAAATCTTATGTTATGTTTTTACTGACAAAACACTACTGAGACAAATCCTTTAAAATAATTTATTTGGCTGCCATGACTGCATAGTGCTCTCAGAAAATGAGTGTACCTTTCAGAATACAAATGCAGTCACTGGGATGGTACCCTCAAGGATACATCTTCACTACCTTCAATCATGGGATATAACTGTATTACATACAATACAGTATATATGTAATATATAGTATATAATATAGTATAATTTAGTATTATACAGTATAATATAAAATCATACTGACATCATGCACCATGTTTTGGGTTCAGACTTTTTTTTTCTATTTTGAAGTACAAACATACTCCTTTCCTCTGGGTAAGTGAATGCTGTGTACCATTAAAACTACAAAAATGCATACAAAGGAACTTTAAAACCCTTTGAGAGTACATTTACATTTTTTATACCTTGGGGCGACTAAAATTTACCTGGACAGTGGCATGTTCTCTAACACACACACTATACTGTTATCAAAGTCAACAGGGTTCCAGATTCTGTGTGTGTGTGTGTGTGTGTGTGTGTGTGTGTGTGTGTGTGTGTGTGTGTGTGTGTGTGTCTGTGGACATATGTGAGTGAGTGCAGCGTTCTTCCCCCTGCTGCTGATGCGCTGGAGTTTCATTAACATAATGCAAATGTCCTTAACTGCAATACACAGGCCCTTCACCAGAGTGAGCTGTGATAAATGGACTGTGAAATGAATATGAACACATGTCTGCTACATAGAAAGAGTGCATACGTATGTGTCTGTGTACACAGCACAGCAGGAGTGTGTGTGTGTGTGTGTGTGTGTGTGTGTGTGTGTGTGTGTGTGTGTTTGTGTGTGTGTTGACATGTTTGTAGAGGGCTTATGCTGCTCTGCAAAGAGGCATGATGCTTCATTTTCTTTTTTCCCCTATTTTCATCCATCTCTCTTTTAAACACTCTCTTACTGCCTCTCTGCCTCACTTCAGAGCTTAACATCACTCAGGCTTTACACACTTGCATGACATAAACAGACCCAGAGCGCCAGAGCGGCCTTTCTCCACACTGCCACACACACACAAACACACACACACACACACGCAAGAGCCTTGACTCAGTTTAGTCTTGTACATTTTATACACATCCACTGGTATCAGTGTTCATTTCATTTTTATCAAGGATAAGTTATGTCTTCTGAAAGTTCTTGTAATGCCATCACTGATCCTTCGCCTTCCCACCGACCAATTCCGCTGACAATTAGTGCTGTGGAACTGAGAGCATAGGTACATAGCTAATGTGGCTATTAGTGGCCAATTAGCATCATGACATTTGAGTAACGCTAATTAGTGGCTGTTTGTTTCCATTTAATTTCATACAGAAGTATAGTATTTTGGATGAAGAGCCCATTTAATAGAAAAAAATAATAATTATCTTATCTTTTGAATATTAAAAGAGACAATGTCATGCATAAACACTGATAAAGTCTTGAAAAGGTACGGTTCACTGACCATTCTATATCTGTATATGGAAACTATGCACAGATTTTTAAATCATTGTATGTGTGATGTCATAAAAATCAACACATATGCGGCCTGTAGCAGTTTAACCACACCCACAATGAAATCAAGGTTTTTAATCAGTCTGTACATGTTTATAAAATGAGGCCTAATGCAGACCAACCAATCACTAGAGAATAAATTTACATACATCAATCTTAAAAGCACAGTGACAAAAAGAGGAGAGAAGAGAAACAGAGGTTGAAAGCCGCCATTGTGAGATTGAATTGTCATTATTTTTAGCACATAAATACACACACATAGTTCTTCAATAGAAGGTGTTTAAAACAAAAGTAATCAAAAATAAAACTGTCTATTCTGCCTTCATCCACTAAGCACCTAAACTGTGGAATACCCTAACAAAAATGTTGAGAGGCGGAGTGGACATTTTTACACAGCAACTAGATACACACCTTTTCAGTCTGGCCTACTATCAGCAGGTTTCTCTTTCTACTCATTTCATTCATCCTATTAATATTCTTTCTCTAAAGTGTTTTATTAATTAACTTAGATGATCTTTTCTATTTTAAGCTCCTTGAACTATGTGGGTTAATATTCCTTTTTCTGTTATATGCTGCAATGTAAAAAGACTTCAGGCTTCATTCTCTATATGCGAAGTGCTATCTAAAATGCATGTTTAGTTATTATTATTATTGCAAGTGTCATACTTGGACCCCAGGTAAACTGAAAATAAAATGCGGGAAAATTGATATAGGCCCTTTCAGGAAGAAAAAATAACTGCGGAAGTGAATGTTTTTATGATTGTACTGCTGATCTAGTGGTTAATACATACACTTCCCTAGAGGGTGATTTAAGACTGAGGCTTGTCATTTCTACTTAACCCCATTACTGTCATTGTCTATGTGAAAGTGCGCGTGCTGATGTCTCCCCAGGTGATGGAGAGCTGTGCCTGTGCTTTCTGAGGCACGGATGAGGTTTAATGGACAAAAGGCTGAGGGGTTTTACTCGAACAAGTCATTTCACACCTGCTTGGCCTTGCATTAGACTCAAGTGGGTTAGCGCGGACCTTGGCCGCAGCTTTCGAGCGGAGTCTTAAGTGGAGTGGAACTAGTCAGCTAAAAAGCAGCACCTCCAAACAGCCAGAGTGTGTGAGAGAAGCGTGCAAGGAAGCAGGGATTTCACTTTTTCATGGAATAAATAATGCGATGTGTTAGTATGGCTCACTACCTTTAACTCCATATTTGCGCTTGAGTTGAGTCTATGTGAGTTTCATGATATTGTTTATGAAAACACAAACATGATTGCGGTGGATCAGATTGGTCATGAGGATGTTTCTGGTGAGTGTTTTTTATTTGTATGTTTGTTTGCTTGTTTGTTTGTTTTCTCTCTGACAGTTGACAGTTAAGAGATAATCGTGGATTAACAGCAGCTGCAATTTGTTTATGCTTAGAACAACTAAAAAAAGACAATCCTTTTACACATAGCGCAGATTACAGTCAATGTTAGACGATCTTAAGGATTTTATATGTGAGTGTGTGTGTGTTTGTGTGGGGGGGGTGAAGCAAATGCTCATTTATTATATATATATATTTTTTTTTGTGGAAACTAAAATGTCAACAATAATAGGATTATTATTGGAGAGGGAAAATATTTATGTATACATTTATTTATTTGTTTGTTTGTTTGATTTTTATTTGGCTCCTAATAATCTGTGTGTGTGTGTGTGTGTGTGTGTGTGTGTTTGTGAGTGGGCGCCTGTGTGTGTGTTTGGGTGGGGGTTTGTGTGTGGTGTGTGTACGTGTGTGTGTTTGAGGGAGGCTACAGGTCTCCATGCTGCTCTACATGGTGTGTGTGTTTGTGTGTGTGTGTGTGTGTGTGTGTGTGTGTGTGTGTGTGTTTAATAGTTGTATGAAACTTGGCGGTGTTGCTGAACTGTGCCTGGTTCGGCGGCCTTATCGGGTTCACAGCAAGCCGCCACGGACAAGAGGCTTAAACAGAGACAAGAGACTTAAACACAAAATAAAACCATCCAGGTTCAAGCCTTAATCCTCACAGGGTCTGAGCGAGCTGCAGCTTCACTGACCGAGTCAAATCTGTTAAGAGTAATTTAACCTCACAAGCTAAAAGAGGGTCTCGCGCTCAGTGTGGGATAATTACACTTTCCCTTTTAAATCCCTTTAAGTCTTAAAAAAACAACACTGACTTTTTTTTTTTTACAAAAATAAACATTTTTCTGCACCAGCCATTATGACCACTGAAAAGACCACTGATTCCTCCAACATTAAACAAACTGTGAAGTTAACTGAGAGCAGCAGCAGAGGGGAGCAGAAAGTGGAGGACATCATAAACTTGGTGTGAAAATTCATTAGGAACCAAAAATATTTAAAGAAAGAAAGAAATTTCTGAGAAAGAAACAAGAACAGAAATGATTAAGAAAGAAAGAAAGAAAGAAAGAAAGAATGGAAGAAAGAAAGAACAGATATTATTGAGAATGAAAAAAACAGATAACTGAGAAAGAAAGAAAAAAGAACATGAAAAATAAAAAAAACTGATGTGACTGAAAAAAAAGAAAAAAATTTGACTGAGAAAGAAAAAAAGAATATAATTGCGAGAGAAAAAAAGAAAGAAAGAAAGAAAGAAAGAAAGAAAGAAAGCTATGTGGCAGCGTACTGTAATAAACGGAGCGAGGGTTTCGCTGTCCGTGGTGCTGAAACGGTCTCTGAAACCCGGCTTTGAAAGGTCAGCACCAAGGACAGCGGCGCCGCTCCAAAACCCTCAGACCCACACTGCTGTACCTCACACACTCACCACCACCCCACACACCCTAAAACACTCTCCACCACCTCACACACCCTCTACACCACCTCACACACTCTCACCCACCAACATACCCAAACACACAGCCCGTTTCCTACTGCCTCAGAAACATCACACTTAGATACACACCTGCAAACACACAGCCCTAAGAAGGGCGAAAATCAAAATGTGATTTTACTCAGAATTTAAAATGTATTATTCCGAAATTCCGTTTCATTTCATTCCTAAAGAAATGGTCTTGTAAAAAAGCAATGCAAAATTCTTCCTGAATTCTCCTTCATAAGTGTTATTATTAACAATTAAAAATGAAAAATTAACTAATGAATTTTGGTGTTATTGGAAATTGTTTTAAAATTCCCTGAAAGTCAGACAGAATTAAGGTCATTTAAACAGAGGGGTGATAAAAGATCCCCCGCCAGAGGGATTATTCCACATCTGCTCTCCCATCTTGTCCAGATAACAGGCTTTGAAATGTCTCAAACTGTCTGGCTGTGATGAGACAGTCCACAAAGCAGGGGGACACACAGAGGATCCCGGACCAGGGACCGACCTCCCTGCCTGCGGAAACACGGCGGTAACACGGAGAAAACGCGGAGGAAACACGGCGGACACGCGCCCCGCCGGTCGCCTAAATCAGATTAAGTTAAACAGATTAAATGTCAGAATTACATTATTCTCAAACCGGCCGCGTGTCCTGTATAAAGGCGCCAGAGAAACCCAAGAGACCCCAAACACTGAAATGACGAATTAAAGGAATTAAAACTGATGAAAAAAACGTCCTATAATTATAGTTTTGCCGCAGGCGGTTCCATCCTGAAGGCCTCTCTCTGACTCTATACTGGCCTGTAACGAGTTTGTTTGCAAAACATAAAAATACACCATATTTTATACGTAGTACATAAATAAAATATTAAAAAACTTTGAATTTATTTTTTTTTTAATGGAGAGAAAAGTTGAATGTGCGTTTAAATTACGCCATGAATTCGTAATAGTAACCACACCAGTGTGTGGTGTGTGTGTGTGTGTGCGCGCGCGTCTGTGTATGTTTATATATAGTAATTCAGAAATAAACGTCTGTCCCATATAAACGCACACCATGAAAATCAAACCAAATAATTCTGAAATTGCATTTTTTTTCACCTATATGCATCTAATAAAACCACTGTTTAAATGAACATGTTCTGCAGTCTGTCACAAGATTATGTCATATTTAACGGGGTGTCGGTTTTATTCCCAAACACGCGACACTTTCCTTTCAAGTGCCTCTATAATCCTACTGGTTTTCACCCACAAGTCAAACGCTCTCCCAGTCATCCACTGGGAGACGCGCTGCTTTTTCGTTTCCCACCGCATTCCCGGCTCAAGTCATGCCCACTTGACACGCGATTGGCCAGTCGTTCAAACTCACAAATCATTTGTGCGATTGGAGCCAACAGCCAACCGTGGCGCAAGTGAGCGGGACCTCAGTGAGCCAATCAAAGCGCAGGAGGCGTGGCCTTCATGAAAACGGGTGTTGATAAAAAAAAATGCGCTTGTATTTCCATTTATTATGCCGCCCCCATGAGTTCAAACAGAAGAACAACAGGATTTCTGCACTTTTTACGCGACTGAGGGAAGAATCAGAGCTGAAACATCTTTGAAAATGTGTAATGTGACAGTTTAAGCACCTTTTATCAACTTTCCGCCTATTAACTAATTATCCTGCCAGTTATTCCCATTCTCAAAATGATGCTTTTCTTTTCTTTCTATCAATCATTAAGACTTAATTTTGCTTTAAGAAACGCAAGAGGTGTTATTTTCTGTTTTGCTGTCAGTCCTTAAGTCTCTGATCTGCTATAAGAAACGATAACCTCAGTTTGGGAGGTTAAAACACACTAGTCAACTTGCACACAATCTCTAATTTGTCTGCAAAAACAGTAAAGGCGTGAAAGCCGTGTAACTTTGAGTGTACGCAGTCATTTATTCATTCAAGGCATTTAGCAGGCGCTTTTATCCAAAGCGACTTCCATTCCCTAACTACAGGGGACAGTGTCCCGGAGCAACTTGGGGTTAAGGGTCTTGCTCAGGAACCCAGTGGTGGTATGCTGAAGGTACGATTCAAACCCATGACCTCTTGGTCCAGAGGCAAGTATCCTACCCACTAGGCCACCACCACCCCTGCCCCCCCTCTTTGGACAGGAGTGTAAAGTGTAAAGGGTAAAAGCTGCTCACCAGACAGAGCGCTGGCGTGAGGAGAAACACGGCGCACCAGCACGCAGCCCGCATCCTCCCTCTGCTCTCAAACTTCCTCTCGAGTCCCTCCGGCTGTGAGGACCATAGATCCCACCTGGTATCCGCTTTACAGGGCGAGTAGGAGCCTCTGCGTGGGGATACACGAGCCTGCGGAGCCCATCACCACCAGAACAATCGGTCGCGGGGGGCGGGGACGTGGGGGGTCGCGGGTTTTACGCAGGGCGCAGCGCCGTCATGGTCTCACTGAGTTAGTTCCTTCTTGGAGAAAAGAAAAGAGACGAAAAAGAGGGGAAAAACCCAACAACAACCCGGATTCGAGGTCTTTCTGTCTCTCTCTTTTTCTCTCACTCTATCTCTCTCTCTCTCTCTCTCTCTCTCTTTTTCTCTGTCACGGTCTTTATATCCCGCGCTTCTCTGAGGCGCGCGGAGAGAGAAACTCGGCGCAGCCAACGGGGAGGCGCTGTGGGGTCTATTTTTTTGTTTTTCCCTCCCACCCGTTTTGAGACAAACCATGCCCACTTTAGCTTGGACTGGTTAGTAAGTCACGTGAAAAGGAACTATTGGCCTATCCAAGCGCAGAGGGATGGGTAGCACTACCCAATCAGCGCGCTAGAGGAGACTCTACTAGCCAATCCCAGTTCCGCAGGTGTTGGCTGTAGCCAATTATTGCGCAGGAGGGGCGTGGATTGTCTGAAAACGGGTGGAAAAAAGACAAGCTAGAGGTTGGGACAAAGAGAGAGGAGCAGAGGTACTTATGCACTGCATCAGACCTTTAAGTGTTGAATAAGAGTATAAGAACTTACTCCATGTTATGAGACGATTTGTACAGAGATCTTGTTTTATTTTAGCTTCATGCTTTTGTGTGGCTATGAACTCATGGCTTGGTTTTGGGGGTTGCATCACTTGGATTCCTACTCTATACATTAACCAGGATTCGCTGTCAGTGCAGAAGGTGACAAGCATGTGCTGAGTCTGTGTTCTTGTCTCAAGGCGCCGTGATATTTTTTTTTCTCCCCCACTTGCCTGACAAGCTTAAGGGAGAGGGAAGAAAAAGGGAGTGGAGAGTTGGGGAGAAAAGCCAGCATGGCAATGCCTTCATAAATCTGTGGCGCCCTTATTGCAACAGCATAGCCACGGTCCGAGCATGTCACTATAACTCAGGCAGAGGGGCTGATGGGATGTGGCTGTGAATGGCTCCAGTAGCCTTCACAGTCCCAGCATGAAGCAATAGAGCCTGCAGGGATTAATCACTCCATGCCCAGCCTCACTGATGAACCCTTCCATGCACTTACATGGCTCTTTGCTGGAGCATCTGGTCTGGGTTCACTGTATACAGCCCTTTAGGCTGTTATGTTTTTACACTGTGTCTTTGATCACGCAGTTTTTTGAAGAGGCTACAAAAATGCAGTTAAGCTATACCATGGGTGCCCAAGCTCCAACACTCCAACACACCTGACTCTAATATTATCCTGAAGACCCTGAATAAGTGGATTCAGAATGGAGCTAAACTATCCAGGGTGGTAGATCATCATGGGCTCTGTTGAGCTATGTAAATTCAGTAGATATGAGGTACTGAAAATGAATTACAGACACACTCTATAATGTTTCTGTAGATCTTAACTTGTGAATATTTGTGTCACAATGCTTCCATGAGTAAACATGTAAGTGGCTCTATTCATTATGTGTTTATCTCATTCCGTATTATTCAAATTTCCCCTGAAGACGGCCTATTCATTCCATCCTTCTCTCCCGCTGTCCATCCGCTCATCTGTCCATCTGTCTATGGCCATCTCTTTGCATGACTTACAAGTGCATGCTCCATTTCTATTCACAGTTACAGAAATCACATGAAATTATTAGCACGGATCTTGAGGATAAATAATCATCTTTGGGCTCCGATCAATGGGAAGGAAGAGTGTAAAGATAGAGCTTATGTTTGAGTGGATCCACGAGAGGACACCTGTGCAGCAAAAGCTCTTTTATTGCTCTCTTTCCTCCCTCTTTCTTCATTGCAAAAACAGCCACAGGCTGGCTTATACTCACAAAGCGCAAGTGCATGGAGCTAATCATAAGGTCAAGTGGGTCTAATCCACCACTGCGTACCTCTGGCCCTCACTCGCACACACTGGCTTTTTACTCACACCATCTAATCTACTGCAAAGGACAGGAGATTACAGGGTAGAAGCCTTCCACTTCCTAATGGCCCAGAGGAAGAAAAGTGCGGGATAAAGACGATTGGGCCAGCTGAGTGACACCGGCGGAGTGCTGGCATGCTACAGCTCAGCTGCCATGGCTGAATGCCCAATTGTGCAGGCAGATGTCACAGAAGTAGGGAAGCAAACTCTGCGGGCGACATGACGACATAGCGGCGAGGTTTTCAATTAGGCCCAGCCCTGCCTGTCTGTTGGGCAGGTGCTCTCTGACATCAAACACAAAGAGATACAAACTCGATGTCATATCAAAAGCTAGTAAACTAGATTATTTATTTTATTTTTTGCAACATTTAAACTAACCAACTACACTTTACATTGTGTGAAGACTTCAGGATGAATGAATCAAATGACATACAAAATAACTGAAAAATTAGAGCGTTCTGCGTTTCCTATAAAGTCACACAATTCAAACACACCAACTGTTCTTTACGTTGCGTGAAGATTTCAAGATGAATGGACCAAAAGAAACCAAATGACATATAAAATAATTAGAACATACTGCTTTTCTATGAAGTCACACAAAACGAACTGCTGTTAGAAGTTACTTGATTGAAATGTACGCACCAGTTCCACATGAATAAATGACATTATATTATCCAATTATTGCCAAATGTAAGCAAGCTGAAGTACAATAATTGTGTTAATGTCATCATTTTAATGCACATGGAACAAATGAATCATTTACATTATTTGGAGACAGAGGTTTTGTTGCAACAGAAATCATGAGAAATGTCAAAAAGGCCAGGCTGAGCAGTGCTGCACACACAGTGTCCGCTTGTGTGAAAGACATTGGCCGCGAGAGAGGCCAGGTTGATGCAGGCTGGTGACTGTGCCAGCGCGCCTCATCTGGGTGCAGAAGCGGGCGGGCCCTGAAGGCACTGACAGAGACAAATGTGGGTGCACAGCACCGGTCGCAGGATGCAGCTGGCATGTATCAAGTGCTTCCACATGGCAATTAGACTGACGGCAGGACTCAGAGACATTGCCTGAGTGATGCTCCTTCGTTAAGTCCATCTGCAGCACTAAGCACTGCAGAACTTGGAACCTCAAGTTATTACTGCTCATAGATCACATGCATAGGACTATGAGTCCTCTTTTAAAATAATGGTAACTGGCCTCACCACTCAGTGAGATGCAAATGATGATTCTTTGCTTACAAGGCATTTTGACTTGCTCTCTTTGTAAAAGTTTCAGCAAAGTAAAACTTGCACACAAATTTATAACAGTTAAGAACTTGACTCTGCCCAATAGAAAGATAAAATGCTCTGAAAAGCTTTTGCCAACTTCATTCATTCAGTCGCGGTAATGTCCTTGATGGAAACTGTGCACTTAACTATTCTGATACAAATTAGTACTTTCAAAAGTACTCACTTCAGATGTACTCTGTATAAAATCAACTGGGGTTAATTTATGGTAATTTGCCCTCCTCCGAGAAGTCCACTTTTCGTCACAGGTTCATTTAAAACCTATTGTGCCACATGTGATCCAACTATTCAGTGTTTTCAGCAGAGATTCAGACCTAAGTCTGGTTTGGATCTCAACTCAGCAAGTACACTTGCAATTACTGCACTTAACAGACACTTTTCCTAAAGCAACTTTCAATGTACTTTTACAAATAGTCATAGTCCAAAATACCCTTGAGCTTGGATACTGCCAGAAACACTATTAAATTAGTGTTTATTTAAATGTTTGCAAGCAGGTAGGTCTTCAGTCTGATGTTGACTCTTCTGTTTGGACAGTCAGTGGATGTTCATTCCACCATCTGGGTGTCAGAACAGAATAGAGTCTTTTCCTCCATGCATCTTCAAGGATGCCAGGGGAAGTCGAGGCATACTTGAAGCTCAAAGGGCTTGAAGTGCAAACTGAATTTTAACCATTGCTAACAGGTAGAGAGGGCCTTTGTAAGCAAGCATCAGGGTTTTGAATCTGAAGTGGGCACCAACAAAAAGCTAGTGAAGGAGAAGTAGCAGCAAAGACATGCATTGTATTCTTGCAAGAGCTTGATGATTGGCATATGAATAATAGCCGGAAGGAAATTGTGATGCTTCTGGTGATGCTCTTGATAAGGCAATGTCTAAAGATGACAAGAGATTGAAAAGGCACCTGGGTGGCCTACCTGGAAATATAGCGCCAAATCCTAAAGATGTTATAGAGGAGGAGTTCCAGGGTGTCTTTGTCTTACTGGGATTTAGTGAACAATACAATGTCATATAAACAGCACTCCAGCTGATTCCACATGGGATGGTGCTCCATCACTCCAGAGAATGCAGTTCCATTGTTGGCTTGGCATTGAGTATAAGGATTTTGGATTAGATTAGATTAGATTAAACTTTATTGTCGTTGTGCAATGTACAGGTACGAAGCCAACGAAATGCAGTTAGCATCTTACCAGAGGTGCAGAAGATCAGTATAATTCACAAGTAAAGTGCAAATAAAGAGGAGTAACTATAGTAATACTACAACTACAACATGCACAGATACATTCTGCGTGAGGTAAAGAGGACCAGTTGATGGGGGAGGTATCACAAGGTGGTAAAATGTCAGATGGTATGTACAGAGATAAGCAAAGTATGTAAGCTGTAAACACATAGATAAATATATGTCAAAAATGAATTAAAAGGGCTTGTGTGTGTCTACTTCACAGCATCCCATTGTATTGGAAATGCTTCTGTCTGGAGATTATACAAGCTGTGTGTGTGCATAACTGAATACCACATATGTCAGTGATGGGTGCACCTTAAAGCTCCTGGCCTCTTGGTCTGAAATGTTTAAAAATGTGTTTTAACAGTAAAACCAAGTCATAGCACTTGCTAAGTTATGTTTAAAAATGTATGTACATTTGAATACAATTAAATAGCTGCTGACTGCTTGGAATTGTGAGAGCATGTTGGATCGCATAATAACCCAAAGAACTGGGAGAGTTTTGTCTGGATGATACAGAAGTAAGTTCAATATGTAAATCTTTTAGAATCTGAGTTTAGCGATGTGTTTTCATAGTGAATTTAGCTGCTTTACCAAGGTCATAATCCATTGCCAACTTAATGGTCAACGATCGGTTCTATCACAAGTAAAACAACTTATGGCCATTCACCATACAGTGATTAGCTAAACTGATATATAGTTATAGCTGAAACTAGCCTGCTCTGTTTGTCTCAGTCTTTTTTGGGCTAAAGAAAATATTGTTGTGTTTTAAAATTGGCTGGAAAATGTGAAGAATCTGGTGGGAAAAAACCTGACTGCTCTAAATAGTTAATAGAGAAGTTATAGAATACAATATTTGGTGTACAGAAAATAATAATTTTTGCTGCTTTTATATTGGAAGAGCAGGACCAGAACAGCTTCCTTAAAGCCAGCTCCCACTCCTGCTGTAGTTCCTTAAATATACCGTGAACTCAGATTGCTTCTTTGGTAGATCTGACATAATGTTTGCCAAATTTACTAATGCCCAGCTCAATTTAGACAGAACATACCAACATTATTCTCTGCCCGTTCACAATAAAATCACATGAACTATAGTTAATAGAAGATAATCATGAAAAAGTATAGACAAGATATAATATATAATGTAGATACCTCTTCATTAGAAATGTTGGTCAGATTATCTACAACATCAGGCTAAACCAAGTTCAACACCAAGAAGATGGGCCTTTAGACAAAGTTTAGTAGAATTATAACCTCTTAAACTGCAAAATGACTAGCAATGAACTAACCTCTTAAGTATTTGCTCATCAGTAACTTGGTATCTATTGTGAAACTAAAATGATCTAAATTCAAGTGTGGGCCCATGTATCTTTGCTGTTTAAGGGGTTAACAGACACCTAAATTAGGTGCTTAACAAATTCCTTTCTCTGTGTTTTTAAGAGCTTTTATGTTTAGATGGTGGAGCCATTATTAGCTATCACCTCTCACTACATTTTAGCACATACACTTGCAGGCTCATCTGAGTGCACTTTGTGCCATCGGCCAAAAGTTCTGAAGTGCACTCTCAACACACAGGTATGAAAAGTGAAAAACAGCACTTATTCCGATACTTTTAATTATTGTCACCTTCCTAAAGCTGTAAATAGAGCTATACTATATAAAATTCTTTATCTTCTCTATTTGGTAAAGCGACTGGATGGTAATTATGTAGCTTGCAAGCAATCTGCAGAACTTCAGCACTATATAGAGTTATCACTCTGGTTGTCAGCTTTTCTCAGTAGTACCACCTTTTTTCGCAATCCTAATTAGTTAAGCATTTCTTATGGCAGGTGCTACCTCACTGTGAATGAGGCTAACATCAGTTTAAGCATTCTGAATAGAGTTTCTCCACTGCAAGGAAAATACTTTAAAACTAGGCTTAACCAGTTCTGAGCAATTTCCTCCGGATCAATAACATTTTCTGATTCTGAAGACAAAACTTATAAGCAAAGCTACAAAAACAAATGGTTTGTCCTTGATTTAGACCATCAGTTCCATCTCTTCCTCAAGCCTGGACCTGGCATTTTGACAGCAGGAGAAGGCATCGTAGCCTCTATGAATCAGTTGATCAGCCCAAAGCACTCATCTTAATTGCTTAATAGATATTGAGCTTAATTTTATCTTTTCAAAGATGATCAGTTTTAAATGACCCAGTGCTCTCTCTACTGCCAGCAACAGACAGAACTTCTTTGTCTTTGGAGCTGATAGGCTGGAAATCCATCCACTTTCCTGTACCTGATGTCTGCAGGGCTTAATCAAATTTCTGTCCATCTTGATAGCTCCAGAGGTTGGGACAAAGTCAACCACTTGAAGTGGACCCTGCCCTGATCTTAATTGATTAGGTCAGTTTGCAGGACTTCCTACTCTTAGTCGTTGAATTCAATTGAAACGAGGGCCAAGAGACATGATTGCGATAATTACTGATTGGGTAATGAGGACTGAAGATTCCCAGAGGCTTCAAGGCATGATTATAATCATAGAAGCATTGTGAGCCTGTTGATTAAAACCAGGTTTAACTTATAACTAACTTAAGGACACCCAGCTGTCTTCAAGATGTCCTGTAACGGGTTACATTTTACATTGAAATCAGTCCCTGTTCGCTCTTTTGGCTGACCTCCAATCACAGTGTCTTCTGCAAAAAAACTTCTGCGTTGACAAATAAATGATCATTAACACTGATTTACTCAGTTGGTTTATATTTAATCAGGCAACCGATGAAGTTATTCAATACTGAACAAATTCCTGACAAACCCCAAAGAAAGATATGTTTGAAAATCGTTTGTTTCTCAGATTTGAAAGATGTTTCTCAGATGATCAAATCAAAATGTAACAAGTATCAGTGATGTGTAGCGGCTGACCTTACTTTTAGCCACTGTCTTCTGCTGGCATCTAGTGGCATTCACAGTAACTGCAATATCTGCAGTAATATAAATGTCAGAATGGTGAGAATCACCCTGATGTAGTGATTAGCTGATGTTTCTCATAAATTTTACTCTGCCGTTATAATGCACACATAAGCAATAAAAAATTGGTATGATCTTAATTTAGACTGTTTAAAAGTCTAGGCTATTCTAAGCCAGTTCTTGGCTCCGTAATGTCTTTTCCTATTTGTATTCATTCAAGGTTTCAAGAACTTTAAGAATTTATCGCACCTCTCTGACCTCAGTGTGTGCCATTGAGTAAAATAGCTTTGATACACGTTTTTACAGACACCTTGAGCTTTAAGGTTGTTTAAAAGGCTGTGAACCTCAAGGTGGCTTAAATTTCAGATCCTATAAAATAAATGTCAGATAATTTACAATTTTTGTCTAACAGTACAATATTATGGGAAGCTGAGATGAAGAAGAAGAACAAACCCAGTTTTCCAGTAGACCTGGAAGAATATCGAGCGTGTTCTATTATCCCAGCAATAAATAATTGATGAAATAAATAAAATTCTCTCAAAGATTATCTCATGCCTTTCGAAGGCATACTAATTGTTTTCCACTTTTTTTAAATTTCCCTAATCTTTCTCCTTCTGTTCCTGCACCTTAACTGCAAGTCACTCTGTTGGAATGGGCCCCAGCCTATACATATAACACAAAACTGATGAGGCTTTAAACGCACTTACTGAGGATAACATAGTGAAACTTGTGATCATCCACCATTCTACATCTTGCTCACTTCACCTACTCCCATACACATTGTCTACAAAATGTCTGCACAGCGTTTTAACTGTAGAGATCAATACTTTTCCAACAACTTCCAAACATCTTAAAACTAGTTTCCTCAACAATTATTGGAAATGATTGATCTGTCTCTCTTCTCTTATTTCAGTGCAAAACCTCGGGACAGATAAGACAAGTATCATTCCATCTCTGGGAGCATTCTCTAAGCCTTACATGGCCAAGCTTTTGAATGAACCATGATCCTGAAAGTTGCAAAAACCTCTCAAAGTTCATGAGGAACTGCATCCTTTCTTAATTCTTATTACGTCTTTAAAGCCAATTACAACACACAGTTTGGAGAAATTACATCCAATGCTTCATAGCCTTATAGCTGGTGTCCTCTAGGGATCAGTTTTTGGTTCAGTCCTATTTTATTGATATTCTCTAAACAGAGCTTGGTGACCTTTTCATAGATTTTTTCTTATTACTTCTTGGTTGACACAAATGCACTTCTGTGTCCCTAACAGGTGTTCTCAGAATGAGGCCTATCTCAGTTTTTGTTTTGTTTTTGTTTTACTAAAGAGACACAAAACATTTTCCATTTCACTTATCACTGACATCTTCATTGTTGATACCTGATGAAAACCTGTAATTAATCAGAACTGTTGTTGACAGAGCAGTTGTAAATATATAGGTTTTTTTTTGGACAGTGGTGATTTGCCATTGTTCCCCTACAATGAACATCCAGAACCCTACTGTACACTGGACTTATAACCTTCCAAAGGTCCTTCATTTCATTCCGTCACTTTGCAAGAATCAAATAAATTGATTACCTCTTGAATTACCTTTAAACAATGATTTAGAGCTTCTCCTCACTAAACCAAATCAGGTCCTCAAGATCTTTGAATGCTTCATAAGAACATAATATATCTGCATATGCACTTAACGCAAATGGACTAATAGAATGTATACAGACACCTATCTGTTCATGTATTTGGGATTATTGCTAAATGTAAATAGGACCAGCCAGTTTCTCTTACAGTGCTTCCGAACTTAGTAATGTTTCTTCACACTTAATCAAGCTGTCTTTTGGCCTCTACATCATTTCAGATGATCTAGACTAACTTTCTTGTCTGAGATCTGAATAATATTTCACATATGTGAGAAATATCCTCCCGAATACATGTGGATTAAAAAAGACTGACATACGCCATCAGGTAATGAACATTCAAGAACAAACTAAAGACTTTTTCTTGTTTATTATCAGCAATTCATCAGATACATATAAACAACCTGTAGGAAAAGGACAAAGCTGAGCAACGTTTTCACACAGTAAATCTGGATAGCTCCAGAGAAGATCAGTAGCTGCTGACTCACTCTCACTCACTCTCTCTCTCTCTCTCCCTCTCTCTTTGTCTCTCTGTCTCTCATACACACGCATGTCCTCTCTCTCTCACTCTCTCTCTCACACACACACACACCCACACACACACACACACACACACACACACACACACACACACACACACACACACACACACAC
>JBBIGA010000138.1:19207163-19219123 GCA_037576975.1 Alestes dentex
ACACACACACACACACACACACACACACACACACACACACACACACACACACACACACACACACACACACAGTTTTTCCCCTAACATTTTGTGCATAAAAAAGAAATTAACATATTAATATATAGTACAGAAAATTATTAAATAAAATCATCATCCATGTATTTACAACTCATAATTTAATAATAAAAAAAGTAAACATTCCTTTCATCTGCTGTTGATAATGTTAATAAGTTAACGATATGCCGCTAGAGGCCCATGTAGCTGTATTATAATACATATTGTAGATATAGCTTATCCCTTAGTCTGCACGTCAATACTGCCTGTGCTTATGATCTTCTTTCTCAATGGACGCTAACTTCACAGATCATTTAGAAAACGTGGCAAAGTCCAGTTTTCCAGTGAAGACTGACCATCAGCCTTTTCACTTTTCCTTTTCAGCTGAATTGGTCATACAAGAGCATGTCATTCTCCATACTTCATGTATCATTTCATTGAACTCTCAAGACAAGAGTCCAAATTAATCGCAACATTCTGACGGAATATCACTTCTGTTGTTTTGGGACTGTAGCCGTTACGTGTAATTGTTGTGTGGTACAACAGCTCCAACTTATATGAACTTAGTAGTAGTAACCGTTCATTAAAAACAAGAATCGCCTTGTTTCAAAACCTCTGAAAGCTCTCACATTATGATAATGGAGCCCTTTAAATCAGAGAAACAATTAGATAACAATTCACTGAACTCAGCCTTCAAAAACCACAGTCAAAAGAAGAATGAAATGACATACATAAAGTCAGTCAGGCAAAGAACGCAACACTTAGTAGACTCCAGCTGTACATGTTACAAGAGGATAGTGGCAACCACAAAAGAAATCATATCTTACATTTATGCCCCAAATCATCACAAACGAGAGGTAAAATAAGTAACTTTAAACAAACATTTTTGAGTTCATTCTGCAAAAAAAAGGGCTACTTTTTTACACGTCTAGCACAAGACTGTACATCGTCTGTATCAAGAGAGGCAGTTTTCCTATGGCAATGTTATAAGAAGTCATGCTGCACTAATATAGTGCAAAATGGGACCTGAATACGGAGAGGGGGAGAGACAGGCCAGAGTTTCTATTTGGGGGGGTGTGCTAGCAGGCCTGTAATATCTGAGCACCGACCTCAAGTCCACTGCCACAAAACTGTTGAGATGACGACTGCAACAAACACAAATGGGAAGTGTTTTTGAGCAGGACAGCGACTGACCGCTTTACAGGAGCTGTGATATCCAGACACTGCAGCCGCACATGCCTGAGGAGGGGGAAAAAAAGATATTCTTGTGCTTTCTCAGCGAAAAAAAACTCTCAGTTTGAAAGAAAAAAAGAAAGACAAAGCCCTCTCCGGCAGATTTCCTTCTGAAAGACAAGTCTATGTTACAGAATGGCAGAAAGGCGAAGGCAGACTTCCTTAAGAAGATAAAGAGTTTGTGAAGGCTCCAGTGAAAGTCAAAAAAATTTAAAACGGTAAAAAAAAAAATTACAGAGGAGGGAGAAACGTGGGCTAATTATAAACAGGGGCAGAGTCTGGGGTTCCATAATGTCATAGAAAAGCAGTCTAAAAGTCTGCGCAGGCTGTAGCCAGTAGGCAGCTGTGGAGTAATGCGGTTTACAGGATCAGTGGCAGTTCCAGGGAAGCTACATGTCGGCATCGCCGTCGTAGGCTAGCGTCAGAGGCTTCAGTCTGTTGTTCATCTGTCTTCTCTGGGGCTTCTTTGGCTTTTTGCTGAGGAAACAGAAACCATTAGTGAACCTTTAAAAATCTGTGACATTTAAAGGATAAATGAATCTTACTGGATGATGTTAGTGTTTAAAAAGCTGCCTATTTTCACATCTGGATATTACCAAATAGTTGCATCATTTCATGTAACTGTCTACATGGGTTATGGCTTCTATGATTAATAATCAGTTTGGTTTCCTGGAACTTTACCACAGCCTGCTATGTACTGTTAGTTTTCATGCATTTCTATCTCTATGCTCATGCTATTAGTAATCATCATGCAATAGATAAATCTAATGTAGGTTATACTGCTGAATAGCTTATACTACTGTAATGCAGTAGACTACCGTGTATGTTTGCAGTTACATGGTTGATGTACTGTATTATTGCACAGTTCACAATAACTGCATCATGACGCAACTAAAGAGAAAGCTATTCTGTCATCAAAGGCTCCTAACAGTGCAGATCGCTGCCATTCTTTAAAGGGCTGATGTAGAGGCACAGAAAAAGCGTAAAGCAGCAAGTAACAGTGCGCTGAGAACTCCATGTCTTACCTTAGTGAGTACTATGGCAGAAATAATTCAGAAAGCATTGTGAGATTATGACAAATGTACCATATCATTTTAACTAAGCCTGTGGAGGCACAATTTCTACTGGCTTGTTGAACATTAGACTTGTGTACTAAACATTAGCAATTCATCTATAATAGGTTTCTTATGATGGGTGGTTGAAGGAGAAATACTCAAGGAAAAGAAAGATAGGACATTCTGAGAAGGGGCATGTTAGGATGAGCAAGTGCAAAACATGTCCAACAGGGGGCAGTGCTGATCAAAATACCGCAACTCATGTCTGGCAGTAAGACCCTCAGGGAACTTTCCCAGTCGAATATCATGATTTGTTGATTGTCAAAGCAAAAGTACACAAGCTCTACAGAAAATCAACTTAGTAAGGGCATTTCTATTTCTATTTATTTGCCATATCTGCCATTACGTTTTTTCATAGGCCACATTTCTTTCTAAGAAATTAAATACAACAAATAAACAGGAATATTTAATTAAAATGTGCAGAAGTGTGCTCTTTGTAGAAGATTCGTACATACTTTGACTTAATAATAAACAAAACATGGCATTTGACCGAAGCACCAAAATATGGGTCAAGCATGTAAATCACTGAGGCCTGTGAATATCAGTGATCTTCAAGAAAATTTGAACCCCTTTTACACGGGATAACATATCATGCATCGCAAAAAGTTGCAAATGGACCCAAAAGGGCATTTAAAATATTATTTTTATTATTTATTATCTGTCATACTACTTCAGAAGGTGGTCTAAAACATATTAAACACATATTTTGATAAACATCAGTCTTTCTAAGCCATATTTGACATCCTTCCCAATATATCATGTCATAACCATGACCATGATGTCAGGAGGGTAATATAGGAGGTTTATCATGAAGCACATGAATGGTTGGTGTGGCTGCAAACAATGTAGCAAAAAACAGGCTATTGGTTGACATGTTGAGTTAATTCACGTAAAACACACTAATCTATGCATTTGATCACTAAGTGTGAATGTATTAATCTCTTATCAAGACACGGTCCAGATACAAGCTGCATAAAATGATCAGGTGTAAGGCCTGATACACTCATACCACCTTGCACGTGTTGGTCATTCATGCATACAGTGCTTGTGCTGTGGATCAGTACAGCAAGCATGATTTCCAAATGGATGAGGGGTCAAATCAGTTACTCTTCCTGTGTGAAAATTCTGACCACTTAATATGAGCACCTAACCAAAAAGTAACACAGTGCACCATGCAGAGGTAGTGGGTGTGGAACAGGCCTAATAGGGTCTCTGACTCCAAATCTACGGAGGACAAAACAGGCACTGGCCCTGTAAAAGGGATAAATTGGTGTGGATCATCTACTTTTAGGACTACCTGCTCACCTCCACCAAACAACTCCTGCAGCTGACTGGTCACAAAGGCACGAGTGAATGTGAGGCAACGTGATGGTGACTGGGAGCAGGGAGCCTGATTGGCCACCGGGGAAGAGGGCAGAACTGAGCTCTGGCTTTTTAGTTGATCTGAGTCTCAGCATGTTGACAGTTAGGGCAGGTGAATGTTATTTCTTGGTCATTCGATCCAACCCACACCACTGATGAAGGGTCAGAATTCTGAGCAGAGTGCCGGGTCAGAATACAAATACTGACAGGTGCAGTAGAGAAGAGAATGAAAAAAAAATGGGGGGAAAAAAATCAAGAGTGAAAAATGAAACAAAAAGTAGAAGTAAAATGAATCGAAATGAAGAGAAGATGACTGAATGGAGGGTTTAAAGCACAACAGCTACATTCTGACTGTTTTTATTCTGGCATATAAAAAAATACAATAAAAAAATGAATTGTGTAGGTTGTAAATCAACATACAGTAACACATAATGCATAATAACTTGAAGCCTTAGTATTGCTTTTACATTAAATACTCATTTTAAATCTTAACTCATCTGAATGTGTATTACAGTAACCCTCCGCTTTTCGCAGGGGTCACATTCCAAGATCACCCGCATATAGTGAAAAATCGCTTTGTTGTGATCTGGTTTAGAAATGCTTAAAAATTCATTTTAAACTCATTAGCCTTAAAGAAGATGTAAAGGTTAACCATATTTGCACTGTACAGTTTACACTGAAGTAAATACCGATGTTACCCCTGTATAGACTGTACGAGCATTCATGCACGCGCATTCATGCACGCGCATTTTCTTTGGTATACACTGTCGTTTTCTTTGGTATAAGCAGATAAATACAGTAATAAATGAATTTAATTTATAATAATAAAAATACAGGGCTTTAAGTAGAACAAAACGAAAAACACAAGAACACTCGAGATGCTCCAGGGGGAAATTCTGGACTGCAGCGACACAGGGCAGCAGCCAATCAGCAGCAAGGAGAAATAAATAACGTTCTCGGATTGGCTACTTTCAAAACTCCCGCCTCTGAGTACAGCTGACTGTGATGTCCGGGCCTTGTGCGCCACGCCCCCTCGTCCTGGTTGTTTATGTTTGGGCCACGCCCCCTCGTCCTCGTGTTGCGTGTTTATTTTTGGGGCGGTGCTGAGCAGCGGAGGTTCATTCCCTTCAGGTTGGTAACCGCCGTGTGGCGCATGAGGCCCAAATGTCACAGTCAGCTGTACTCAGAGACGGGAGGTTCGAAAATACGTGATGGACTGAAACTGCGAAGGCTGATCTGGGTGAAAGTGGGGGGTTACTGTACATTAACACAACACATGGTCAAATGCCAAAATGCTGCTGTTGTACTTTAATTACAGACGTTGAGAGTGAAATCAACACCTTGTTGTCGGTGTCAAATATTCTTACCAGGCTAAGTAAGTCATGGAGAAGATGAATACTAGCAGAACAAAAGCTCCTGCTGCCACGCCATAAACCCAGGTCTTCAGCTTGCCATCTGTACAGAATAACAGAATAACAGAAGACAAATCAACACCGGCTGCTCCTGAACCGCTACTCATTAAAACTTGCCCGCAGGAGGCTCTACGACATGAGCATCACCATCCCCTGCTACCTGCTGAAACCAGCTGATCTCGCACAGCCTTTTATATATTCCAACCACAGAGAATAACTTGTTCACCCTGCTGTATAGACAGGCAATAAGAACCAACAGGGGTTATGGAGTATGTATGTTGTTTTATCTATTTTTTAACACCTAGACCAGCAATGTTGTATGAAAGGAACACTGACACACAGTGAAGCTTTGCTAAGCGTGGTTAACATCATAAACTCCAGAGTTTCTTTCCTCGTTTTTATAGCTACATGCCATTGCCTGAACAGCATGCAATAGAGATAACAATATAATTTATGTGTTTCTGAGTCACACCTCGAGTCTTTGAATTGTGAGTTCAAGCTGAGTCTCGAGTCTCTGGGTGCGGGTCTGAGTCGTGTCTCAAGTCTCTGGGTTGTGAGTTTGAGTCTCAAGGCTCTGGAGTGCAAATTTCAGTCCAGTCCCAAGTTTCTGTGTTGTGGGTTGGGGCGTAGGGCTCTGGAGTGCAAATTTCAACTCAGTCTCAAGTTTCTGGGTTCAAATCAGGTCTTGAGTCTTGAGTGTGATTGCAAGTCAAGCTGCTGACAAAAACATTCTGCCCTAATTTTGATGTTGTTGAGGGATGACTTGGCATTGGCATTTTCCAATATAGTCTAATATACTCATATTCCAACAAAGAAAACACAAAAGTCACTCAATCAAAAGCCCAGCATTGTTGTTTGTTTGATGGGTTAATAAACCTTCTAAAAAGATTAAAACAGAAATATTTATAGAAACATTCTTTTTTAGCAGGCTTAGAAATGGGTTATACATATATTTAGATCTGTTAATACGGTATTTTGTAAATTAGTTTGTTGACTAGAGGAGTTAAATGTCAAGGAAAGGACACTTGAGATTTCCCTCTGCAACACATTAATCAGGAAATATGAGTAATTAGTGAAACTCATTATTGGTAATTCGTTATAAACATGTTTCACTTTAGTTTTGGTCCTGCAAATTCATGAATAAACACTACTAATAATTGTGTATATTTAAATTATACCTACTATATCTGTCATATGGATCATGGCTGCATTTCATTTCTACTAAACAAGTTTGAAGAAATGATGAATTTGTGGTTTGTAAAGCCAATGCATTACTTACTTTTTTTATTTACAGCACACTCCACAATTATTGACACTGATAAAGATGTGCATAAAGTGTTTAAGGAAATTCCTATTTTGTGAATAACATTACAATAAAAAAGGAGAAAAAAATAGCCTTTAATTTGAGTACATTTATTCAGTGGGGAAAAATACCACAAAAATATATTTACATAAAATCATGTATGCCACAGTTATTGACCATTCCTCTTTGCAGTCTCCACAGATCATCCAGAGTCCTGGGTACTCTCTCATGCACTCTCCTCTCCAGCTCACCCCACAGGTTTTCTATGGGATTTAGCACAGGAGACTGAGATGGCCATGGAAGAAGGTTGATTTTGAGTCTGGTGAACCATTTCTATGTTGATTTGGCAATATGTTATGGATCCTGCTGAAAGACCTAATGACAACCCATTGTCAGTCTTCTGGCAGAGGCTACAAGACTTTTATTAAAAATGTCCTCGTATTTCAAAGAGTTCATGATGCCATGCACTCCAATGAGGTTCCCAGGGCAACTGGAAGAGGAACAGGCCCACAGCATCACGGATCCTCCACCATACTTAACAATGGACTTGAGGTGCATTTAATCATATACATCCTTTGTTTTATGCCAGGCACACCTAGATTGTTTGTTGTCAAAAAGCTCAATCTTTGTCTCATCTGACCAAAGCACACAGTTCCCTAAACATCCTCCTCACTGTGTGTGGTGGCAAGATAAACCTGAGTGCTTGTCCAGCCTTGTTTGTCATAGTTCCAGTTGTTTTAAACTTTTGAATTATTGCTCTGACTGTGGATTTGGGCAAGTTTAGGCAAGTAGTTCTTTTCTTGTAGCCATTCCCTGACTATTTCAACACACATCTGCCTGACGTGAACTGCATGTTCTCTTGTCTCACATCATTTTTATGCCCCAGAAACACAGGAAGTCATGTATTACTAAATAAAAGTTCCTAGACACTCTGATCAACTTAAAAATGTAAAGTATAAATTACAAAAAAGTAACATCTATTTTATAGAAATTGTTTGGGGAAATCATTGTGGCGCTGGAAATTTGGTCAAAAAAGTAATAAATGCTTAATGATGGATTTTTAAAATAAATAATAAATTTAATTGAGTTAAAGGTTAGATTTTTCCTTTTTTTCAGAGTAAGAATATGCCAGTGCAATAAAAAAAATAATTTATTTTAGGGCACATATTTATCAGCAGTGCCAATAATTGTGGAGGGCGCTGTATGTTACTTAAAAGTTTTGTGTTTTTGATAATTGAATTTAAGGCATTTAAGACCATTAATGGCTCATAATTATATATGATGATAATCAGTTGCTAATACTAATCATTTAACTATAACTCCTGGAGTGGTTTGACCATGTTTGACAATATAAAATTGTATTGACTCATCATAAAGAGCCATGTTACATGTTTTATAAATTACCTTTGTAGTATTTACATAAAATTCATTTAAAATTGGACAGTTAGCTTCAGCAGTTGAATGATACGCCAATAATTTAAGACGTAAAGCACCTGGTCCGAAGGGCTGCAGAAACCAGGTGCGTCCGGAGCGCCCGGGCAGGTTGGTGGTAGGCTGGGTGGGGCTGAAGGCTCTGATGGTTTTTACGTCAGCCTTGCTGTCCCCTGCAGTGGGAATCTCCAGCACTGGGATCACTGTGCACTGGTCCAGAACCCCATCTGATGTCATCACCTCTGTGTAGCCCTCCTCACACCCACATATACCGGCCTGCAGGGGGCAGCAACACATCAATCATGCACAGAACCAAAGAAAAAAAGCTTGTCTAGATGAGCTCTTGGCCATTATAAACCAAGATCTGCACAGGGTTCCAACCAACAGAATATGTATTAGTTTAGTGATGTATTTAGGGCAATAGTACCCAACTGTGGCCTCAAAGTACCTCTATCTCTCACATCTTTCACATCCTCCATTTCCTGCGATAACACACCCCCAGGAAGGACTTGTTAATTAGGCAGTTATTTAGATCAGGTATGTGAGAAGAAAAAACACCAAAATGTGCAAGAAAAGGAAACTCTAGAGCCGGAAGCCACTCTTTTAGAGATCATTCATTCTTGAAATATATCATTTTGAATGCTTTTTGCTCATTCATTCATGTAGCTCTCATGTTTTTAATGCTGCTTTCTGAATTATTAGTTATATCAAGTGCTAGTGTCATATTTGCCCCTACTTTCCAGCACTTCATTACGCTCTATGAGTATTTTTAAGAACTAGTGATGCCTCAGAGGATAATTCCCTGCTGTGCTGGAATTTTTCCACATTTTTAAATAACAGCAAATGAGACATCCCACAATCAAAATGGTAGCGCCTGGGATTTGCCCAAGAACATGCAAGTGCATTGCAAATGTGTGCTTAAAGAGAGAAACCGCAGCGTGTGTTCTCGAACTGCTTTGTAGGTGCCTTCATGCTCATGCGTTTATGAAAATGTGTGTGTGCATGTGTGTGGAGACGTCCAGAGAGGCATTCCACAAACCACTGATTTCTGATGTGTGTTCTTCTCGCTTTGCCCACAGTTAGCAGGGGGTCTTTCATTCCCTCCACAATCTTAGGAAGATAATCACTTCCAATGCAAACATAGCGCTCAGATCAGTGCCCACATGAGAGAACACCATCGAAACGGCCCATTCGAAGCTCCAAAGCCGCAGACGAAAGGAGCAGGGGCAATAGAGGAATACAGTGATTCACAGCAGGGGGTTAACCCACTGAGTCAGAGACATACGCACCGGCGCATTTCATTATAAAAAGATGTGCAAATCAAAAACTGTTGGATGCATGAATGGTTATTTCTAGAAAGCTATTTTCGAATGTGCACACACACACACACGCACGTAAACCATCTACACAACGCATAAGGCAGACACATACATGTTACACAAGACCCTACAGGCAACACAACAACACACAAATACACAAACATACATAACACAACACCATGCGATTCCTCAGACTGTAGCCTACTATTGCTTTTATGGAATTTCTAATAATATGTGCTTCAGCCTGCCACATGTTAACATTTACTCTGGTTCTAGCTCTGTTTCAATAGTGGTTTTAACGAGCCATCATCCACTCCGCCTTGCAGTTCTTCGCTGGGGGAAATACTCAGTGCCATCTTGGGGGCTCTCTATATCATTATTTTATTAGCAAAAATGAAGTTTATTAGATGAGCTCTCAGTGGGGTTGAGTGAACGCAAGCGTGGACTCTGGCGGCAGTATTTGCCCAGAATTCATTACGACCTGTCTGAATCCAACACTTTCATCCAGACAAAGGAGTTATTCATAGAATATATGTGTATCCTATTCCAATGCATTTACAAATTTACAAAGTCTGCATGGCAAGATAACTATCTCACTAAGGCTAATCCAGCCAAGGGAATGTGTGTTCTGAGTAGATGGCTCATGGCTCATTGTCCCCTCCTTCCATCCTGCTGTGAGAAGTCACTTGATTAACATAGCGGTAAGTTGTAATTGGACAGATATGTAAGTAACAGGAGCCTGGAATTACTTTTGTTGACTTTTGTCTGACAACATTTCTCTGGAGTAAATTACTGCAATACAGCTGCATCTGACCAGAGTCTTTTTATGCAGATATTCAAAAGATATGTCTCTCCATTTTTTAACTAAATTTTGTTCCATCTCACTATGTAACTTCAGGATGGAAAAACATTTTAGACTGTAGTGTAAGTTCATATATACGCTGTTTCAATTTGTCCATACATCATAAACTTGTCATATCATATAAAGTGCAGCATGTAGTTGAACCAGCTGGCTTAAAAAAATCAAAATGACAAAATTATTACAAGGGAACAGAAATACTTTTTTCCAGCCTCAGTACAGCTGAGTGGTGGTGAATCTAACATTTCATCTCACTCCCACACTCCCTTTCTCTTTCTTTCAGCATCTCTCTACTACACACTGTTTTTGAGTAGCAGACCCTGGTGTAGCAGAATCATCCCCCTGAGCACTGGTGACACTTTTTATGTGCCTTACACACACATACACAGACGAACGCACACACTCACACGGACACTAACCTCAGTGCAGTAAGAGCGAGGTTTGTCACATGCTGGGTCACATGACCTATCTGACACGGGTTCACTTGTCGCCAGGCATCCACCTGCAGGGCGAGAGGTAAAACTTCAGCATTTCAGACAACATGAAAAGCCATGCAGCACACACACACACACACACACACACACACACACACACACACACACACACACACACACACGTCCCAGATTCTGCTACTTCTCCTTGTTGTTTTGAACCAGTTTGCTGTGCTGGAGGCATCAGAGTCTCGCACAAATATCTTTTCCCCCTCTCTGTCTTTCTCTCTCGCTTTCCCACTGTCTCTCAGCAGCAGTCTTCTGCTCCCTCTATCCCCGTAACAATGTTGTGTTATGAAATTAGTACAAGTACTGTAGGACCGCCTCTTATTAACTGGTATTAAAAACTGGCCCAGACCTCTAGGCGCACATGCACATTACCATTAATTTATCATTTGGCAGACTGCATGAATATATGAGAAGAGACACAAGCAGAATAAATGGAGAAGCTGCACTCCTGCCCGGTCCCACATGAATAGCCAGTAGTGAACAGAGGCAGTGCAGCACACAATTAAAAATGAATCTCTCTGTGGGACTTCAGGAATCATATCATACGACGAAGGAGAGCAAAGACAAAGTATGCTCCTCCCTCTCTCTGTCTCTGTCTCTCTCTCTCTCGCTCTCTCTCTCTCTCCCCTACACCATAGCCTGAGGGAGAATCCAATGGGTCTATGAATACAGTGAAATGGACAGCCAGCGGGCAAAGCAAGGCTTTCTGTGCGAGCCTTTATTTTCTCTACGCTGGGATAAATCAATATAGTCTGCAATGAGAGCAATGAAACAGAAACCTCACCCGATGCCCCAAACTCTGAAGCACGCCCTCTCCTGCTACGATGAGGACTGCTGTGGTTTTATAAAAGTCAGGGCCAAATGAAGCATCGGTTATTCTTCATTTTTCTAAAATTTTATTTTTTTCTTGAGGTTTCCTTCTAGCATTTGTGTATTTAAATATTCCAAATTCATTTTTACATGATAATTTTCAAAACATTTTCCAACTTTTTTTTACATCTTAGAAACAGCTTCTTATTTTAGGACTGATATACAGTTGTGCTCATAAGTTTACATACCCTGGCAGAATTTATGATTTCTTAACCCTTTTTCAGAGAATATGAAAACACAAAAACCTTTCTTTCACTCATGGTTAATGGTTGGCTGAAGCCATTTATTGTTAAACAACTGTGTTTACTATTTTTAAATCATAATCACAACACAAACTATCCAAATGACCCTGATCAAAAGTTTATACACCCTGGTGATTTGGGAAAAGGTAGTTGAACTCTATAAAATAGAAAGGGATATATAAAAAAATATCAAAGGAATTGAGAATGCCAATCAGCAGTGTTCAAACTCTAATTAAGAAGTGGAAAATTAGGGGTTCTGT
>JBBIGA010000138.1:19256621-19271738 GCA_037576975.1 Alestes dentex
TGCATGAGCTTCTTAGCAAACCACAAAATCATGTCAAATTTGCATATTTTGTGTCTCATACAAAATGATGCGACTGAAAAGAAAGTGGTTCTAATGAGCTCTAACCAGATCGGGTTGAAATAGCAACAAGCTGATTAACTCACTAAGCTTTTGCACAAAACCCCCTCAGTGTTTGTTAACAGCCATTCCCTGTGATAAGGATCATTTATTTTTCATAAGGTACCACACAAGACAGGAGCTTTTTAATGTTTTTGATGAGTCAAATGTGAAATATGTGACAGGGAAAGACTTTAAAGTCTGTTTATCCAATATATGCTAATTTGCTAATCTCCATGTTTACTCTTTTTGTTGGATCTGGGGTTTATTCTTAGCTTTCCCCCAAAACAACACATTCTTTGCTAAGTAGGTGTCTGCTGAGGTAATAAACTAACCCACCTTTATGGAAGCCATTAAGAGTCCTGTCAGAGTCAGACCCAGGTGGGCCGTAGGTGACCCCTGACTGTTACTGGTTGTCATTAGCAGCCACAGGCTCCAGGTCAAAGGAACTCTACTGAGGGGTCAGCCATTGGCTCTGTGGTGGGCACCGACTGCAGCACAATCAATGCTGGAGTGTTGGAAAGAATCAAATTAACTGTACTGTTGGTTTTCCTTCTTCCAAGGCAACTGAAAATAATGAATAATTGACTTATCCTTTGCAGCAGTGCTGAATAATGTCCTTCTACAGGTCATTAATAAAGAGGTTATTGACCATTCACACATCCCTCATTGAGTGATAAAATATGTGCAGAGAGTTGTTAGGAATACTAAACATAATGCCCATGAAACAGCACAGGAATAACAGCAGAGGAAAGGTATCTCCTTTCCAGCACAAACAGTCCCACTCCTGATCCTCCACAGCATCTTGTTCCAACAGTGCAACTCAATGGATCTTTCCAAGAAACTACACAGTGTTTCACATGAGGATTAACATGGTCTTCCATTATTTACTGACCTGCCAGCTGGGCGAATGCTAATCCTTTGTGTCATTACAAAAGTGTGCCCTTAGATAGCGCATTGTAATTACTCAGCCAGTGCCACAAGCTTCACTCACACTTGTACAAAAAAAAATAAATAAATCAGGTGGGTCCAGATCCAATTCAGTGTGCCTGATCCATGTACAATATCTTATAATTAATCCGCTATCTGCTATATTTAGCCTTATTCTGTTCTGATGCTTTGTTTTCTCTTTATTTAATGCCACCACCAAAAATAGAAGGCTATAAATGGACATTGCATACAATCTGTAGTAGTGTGGAGCTTATTTAAAAGTGGAGGATGAAAATATGTCATTTCTGGACTGCCTGTTTGAACTAGCAGCCTTTCGTCTAAACATTGGCAAGTAAAATGTGAGCACTTCAAATGTATTTTGTGCAATTTATTGTGAGTGATATGCCAACAGAAGCACATAGACATTTTTCACTTTTCATTTGTCCAAACCCAAGGGGACCTGGGTTCAGATATCAATTTCCGAATATGTGTTTGGGTTCATTTGAGTTCTCAAAGCCCACCTGTCACTTTTAAGAGCCTTTACTCTCACTTTTAAGAGCACGCTCACTATTTGGCAGGATCTCAAATCTTGCTAGTTGCTGAGTTTATCTTGTCCTTTTCTCAGGCAGAATGTTAAACTGTCGACTTGATCAGGTCTTTGTTAACATGCTACTATCATTAAAACACCAGATCTTGCCAAAAAAAGTGAGCCTGCATCAATGTATGACAACAGTTATAACTTGTTTACATTATTGATTTATAAACTGCCTACAACTTCATTAACAGCCTGATTATAAATCATTTCTAAACCCTTCATAAGGGTAGTCTTATTGTAAAGTGGCACTCATTTTCCCATAGTTTGGGTCAGTATGGGTTGGGACAGAATTTTGTCAGGGTTTGGGTGCAGTAGAGGAACCAGGGAAGAAAACAGATGTAGAAGAACTTTTAATAATAAGAATAACCACCAAATAGAGTCAAATAAATAAAATCAAATAAAAGGAGCAATTCTTTTTAAAAGTATAAAGAAAAAAACAGCCTCCTCTTCATGTAAATCCAGAGCTTACCCACATGAAGCTATTGCACGCAATACGAACATGCAGCTCTCCATCATCCCGCGAAGAGCCAGATGGCAGACAGAAGAGTGTCCACCACAACTTCATACTGCAGTCAGCACACACCTGGTTTGTCAGACACTTGTCATCCATTTTGGACGCTGTCTGCCAAATCATTTGAGGCCTAATCAAGCGTGCACGCCACACGTAGTGCCATTTCACCCCTTCAGTGCAAGCTTCCTCAACGATGCAAGAGTGAGCGTACACCTGTGCTGAATCCATAATGCATGAATTCCTCATATTAATATGCTTCTCCAGGTTGTGACACGCTCTGCCAAAGTCTAGTGGAGACACTTCCACGACCATTAGACTGATAGCTGGGATATAAAAATGAAGCCAGGTTGATTTGCTCCCAGACAGCAGTGCAAGCCCCACTCGCTCACATATCATATTTGTGGAAATGGAATCCTGGCCGGTGAGTGGCAGCTTGCAGGGACAGGGTTCTCACCCAGAGGCACTCTCCTGCACATCACTCTATTACAAATCACATACTCTTTCTCCTAGTCCTGACCACCAGAGGTTTGAATCACTTAACACTCCGAGATGCTCATTACCTCTGGGTTTCCACACGTCTCTGAGCATGGGATAGTGCGGAAGCAGCGGAGCGGGGGATGGTAGTGCTGCTAGATATTCATGCATCTACTCATGTCTACTTAAACACGTGCACAGCTATACTTCTACATCAGCGAAAATAGCTAGTAGCTGAGCATTTCTATAAGAAATGGTTATGCTCATACCAAAAAGAGCAGGAACCTTTGGAACCTGAGAAAGCCCTTTGAAAAAGAGAAAAGGTCTTTTATTGAATGCATTCAATCAAGGTGATTCAAAGAGAATAGTCTTAGGCTGAGCTTATCATTCAGGCATTAATTAATTAGGCCAACTATTCACTACAATTACTTATTTAGTAACATGTATGAAACTAATATGTAGGGATGCACTGATTTATGATTTTTTATGGTCTATCCATATTTTCTATAGTCAAATGGGCTAACGGCTCATTTGGCCTAAATGCACACATATATTTCTATTAGGAAACGCTGCAATGCAAATGTAGTCATATGCAAAAGTTTTAACAATGCTGGTGACGTTTTGTCTAATTATGTGTTTGAAGCTAAAGTATACCAAATTCAACATGTGCATCCCTACTTATGTAGATATGGTAAAAAGAGTGACGAAGGAAAGTCTAGACCTTTAGACTTTAAGGAGTTTAAGGGGTAAATACTGTCACTACAGCCAGCACTACTGTAATATGCAAAGGAAGTTTCAATCCACATTTTACACTGAGCAGCATTGCCCCTACTCTGCACACACATTCTTACCCTGCATCACTGTTAGCCAAGCCACAACTTTTGCAGTGGCTGTGAAAAAATGCCAGAGATATTATATCAAGAGTGCATCAGAGAAAGATGAGAGGTTGAACAAGAGGGAACGCAGAAACACAGTCACTATGACTGTATCAATAACGTTCATTATTTCTCACTCATGGCTCAGAGAAAAGGACAGAAAAGTTCTGTTGAAACTGCAGATCTGCAGCTTTCATTCAGGGCTTCATTTTCTTTCGGGTGTCAGGTTAATAATGACATATTTTAGAATCTGATTTTGGTGCAAAAAGTTCAAATTGAATTGCTGATGGGGTTGATAATGTAGAAAGTTAAAAGAAAAATAAATTCTGTTTCTATCCTTTCTTGACATTGAAACAGACAGAAAAAGTCTGACAGACAGTCAGGCCTGTCCATGCAGAATTTAAATCCAATGTAAAAGTAATTATCTGTGTCATTATATAATTAAATATTAATCACCTAATTAGATTTGAATGATACACCAAAGCGAAAGTAATAACTCTTGACCTCTGAGGGTTAAACCATGGACAGGAAATAGGAGTGAATTCCTGCTAATGAGACACCCACCCTCTCCGGCGTTGTAGGCCAGTATGGAGCGCGCTCTGGTCTGCTTGCCCTCCGTGTTCTTCCCTGAGCAAGTGTGGGAGCAGAGGGACCAGGCTGTCCAGGGGCTCAGCACACAGTCCTTTGGACATGGTACTTCACACAGCGCGGGCATGGGGAGGATGGCGTCTCGACACAGCTGTCTGTCCACATATTCACCTGGAAAAAAAGCCACTTATTATCAGAGGACAATTGTCAACATGGGAACTAACTTTTCTAAACACAGGTTAAACATTTTCAACATTTGACTTTTTTAAACTGACTCTAGTAGAGCAGGCTGAAGCCCAGCTACATGAGATCTTTTCACCACTCATCTCTCGACTCACTAAATCGCAAGCAAAATTTACAAAACTCTCTTTTTAAAAAAGCTTTCAAAGCAAAAAACTCATATGTATGTAACTTGTGTATTTTCAGATCGATGACCTAATGCATTCTCATTAGATCTTCTGTAGGCCTACTTGCATACATTGAAAGAATACCTGCATACCTACAATACATCCTGCTTGTTTCCTTGACATGAAGGCTGAAAAAGTAGAAATGTCTAAAAGTACAAGCTGCAGGTTCAGCTACAGTTCACTTACTCCTAACAGGCATAAACTCTACATTAATACATCCTTCTACCTGGATTCAGGCCAATTGGATGTGACAGATGTGCACACTGGAGAGTCCCAGATTCAGAGCAGTTTGGAAACATGAAAAAAGCCATGTGTACTCAAGGCAAGTCAAGTGCCTTTTCAAGACAACTTAAGTGCCCATCATGCTGTTGTCCCACACCCAAGTTAGCACTGAGAGGCTTAACATGACCAGACTTCATTTCCCTTTAGTGATAGAACAGGAGGAACAGGGGCTGGCCCGGACATGGTCCATTTCACTTAGCTAATCAACTCTTTATCAGTCCTAATAAATTGTTTCTAAGGGGTAGAATATATAACGCAGGGCAAATGCTGCAATCAGTTGCTCATAAGACCCCAAAAGCAGCAACCACATAAGGCAGGTCACCTATCCATCCTACCAACTGCTGTGATGGTATATAAGCTTTACAAATGAAACAGTTATTTTGTATTACATGAAAAGGTCATACCACTAGGTCAGCTATAGTTTTGTTGTTGTACAATAAAGCACAATTCCACCATGTCAGCATGGATGCAAATTTGCCATTGTCATTTCAAGCCATCCTATATTCCATTAACAGAATAGTCCAGCTCAGCAGTGTGGAGTTGTACGCAAAATGATCAACATCCCTGGTTGTTTTGTTGATTTTGTAAATAGAACACAGACACATCAAAAAATGATTCTGCCCAAACCAAAGTGCACCTGGCTACTCTACCCTAAAACTAAATTTGAAAAGGAAAGAAAAATCCACCCTGTTTGAAATGACAGCACACATGCTTCAGGGAACACAATCTCTATTTTAGTTTAACATGCTGTATTTTATAGCAGCTCTAAGTCACAATAACTACAGTTTAAACTCAATGAAACCTCTCAACAGCTGCTACATACAAAAGGATTTGTGGGCGGAGAACAGGTCGATGCTTATCCTGGAAGGCAGAGTTTGGTGATTCATCTGCTCTACCAGGCCTACAAAAGCTGCTAACTCAGTGCTGAGTTATATTCAAATGTATTTGAATAATTTAAAATGGAAACGAACAAACTGTGGACAGAACTGGAGGAGTGAAACTAAATCAGCGGTAAATTTAGCATTGCTCTGTACCAAACTGAGGTCATCTCAAGGACCTTATTTTAGGCAATAGCCCCTCTGAGGTTATGAGCCGCCCTGTATTGATTAGTGACACCCCACCCTTCTCTGGTTGTCCCAGATCAGAAAAAAAAAAGCCCAAACTGACAGAAAAGCCACTGAGTCAGATGACATACCAGGGCCACATGGGACACAACAGATCCATTCCTATCAGCAGCAGACAACAGTGATCAATAAAAGGCCAGGCGAGAGTGGAGGCTCTGGGGGAAAGGGCCACAGAAGTGCGGTGGGGTGGGACACAGTTAGCCCCCCACACTCTGAAGACATGGATACACATCCAAGTGGAAGCCTTCCATGGCAGGAAAAATCATTACTCCTCTTGTTTGACATTGATGAGTTTCTTAAGGGCTGTTTTCTCTGCCTTTCATGATGTTTTTTTTTCCCCGTGCAAGGTTTCCTTCCATATATTTTAACTGTTCAAATAAAAGGGACTTGTTGGAAACAGCAAAACACAGTCAAAATAGTCAAACTTCGTATTAAAGCTAAAAACTGTCCAGAGATTTTTGTGGATGAAAAGAAATGTGATAAATTAAGTCATATGCCTGCCAGTGTGTTTCCGTTTTTGCTTCAAAATATGGATATGGTAGGAGGCAGCAGAACCAGTGGATTAGTGAAGAAATTAAACAGTATCTTTGGGCTTTTTTTTTATCAAAGAACAAAACAGAACTCTGACACTCGACGGTAAACAAACAAAAGAGGCCTGCAGCTGATTAATGGAGCGTTCCCTGAGCCATTATGTTTGCCAGTATGTTGTGTCTCGTAGGATTTAAAATACAGCCATAAAATGGAGCAAAATGGCAGGGAGAAACTGCTCCGCATTAAAAATTTGTCTGCAAGCTCTGTCCACATTTCTCAAATTTCCTATTTTTTCTTTTAAATGAAAAAGTGTTTTGTTCTGTTTGCACAGTGCTGATGGAAACTCACACTTTCTGCAACATTTTAGTGATTCCCTTGATATTAATTTGACAGCTGGATGGAAATCTGGCTACTGAGACCAAGCTGAGCCTGTGGAAAGTGAGCAAAACACTTTAACATCTGTTTGTATTCAGAATGACAAGATACTGGTACTTGGATCAATTTTAAATTATTGATTTGTGCCACAAATTTCCACTCAAACAAGTAGAGCAGAGTGAGTTTATACAGACGTTGTCCTCTCTTAAATGATCTACACATATTATTTATACACCCTGTAAACGTGCTGGAAGTTTTTGACGTCCTCGGTTTGCACAGCCCAGATGCACTAATCCCTGTCTAAACTGCTTGCGTGCTTCTTCTCGTGGAAAAGTACCAGACAGCGTCTGCCGATTTTCTCTTTTGGGCCCTGACACATTCAGAGGAGGCAGCGCAGTACTCCTCCTAAACTAATCTGGAGGATAAGGGGCAGGCTAAATTCGAGCTGACTTTGTGGTGTGGTGAGCTTTAATTTCATTTATGAGACCGATTCAGCACGCAGGCCAGAACATCACGTTCTCCATCTCGTTGACCATGAGGGAGGACAAAGAGAGAGGTGACCTTGAACAAATTGTATTACTCCTCACTTGAAGCAGGGTAGGCTACCTGGACTTAAATGGATCGGTGTACTACTGCAAGCTCATGGGGACAGCAGGCAGGAACTGGAAGGAGTAGAACTAAATGGCGTGAGATGTTTTTGTTTCCTACACTGTGAGCCTGTACTTATTGATCAGAATTACATTCAGCCACACAGACATTACTCTGAACTACACAGGCATTAAATGTTGCTATGTATGTACAGTATTAATAAAATAAAATACAATATTTTACCATTTGCTAGTGCATGATGATGTAATAAAAATGTGGAGGTGGACAAAAACATTACACTTGATAATGGAAAATTACGAGAAAAAAAATATGTCATCAAATATAACGTTTGATATGATGAGCTGTACTTTCAATGAATATTTCAATAAATTAAATAATTGATTTTGATTTGAAATTAATATAAGTTTGCAGTTACTCTTTATTTGCAAATGAATTGTTACATTCCAATGCATTAAGGATCATTTTCATTTTCATTTATATTCATTGTTTAGCTTTGCACAAGATAAACTGATGCTGAATTATGGTTCAATGTACTGGGACCTTCAGGAAAGACATAATGTGTTTTGCATCACAAATCAGCTGTTATTGTTTTCATGCCTCTTCAAATCCAAAACCGAAACAAATAGATATAAATCAATTGGGATGAAACTCTTCATATATTCAGTGAATGTAATTTTGTAAAATTGGATTCATTAATATACACTACTATTCAGATATGGCGGTATTAATCATTTTTGCTTTGCATACAAGTGAAGTGCTCTCATAATGAGAGATGGTATTTTGGAAACATCTTTTTTTGAAACCTGTGAAGTTGCACTTGGCTAAAGTATTAGAATAGTCCTTGAAAACAGTGTTTCAGTACTTTTGAAAGGTAATACATCATCTTCATTACAGTGGTCACTACCAGATGACCACTCCACATTGCTGGCGTATTCTCGATGTGTCTTTGGAAGATACCACCTCTGTACAGAGCGTTAGTCAAACACAGACAGGCATACGTGACATAAAGGTGTACAAATAAAAAATGATGATCTTGCTGGGACTGGTGGGGGAAGCGAGGGAAGTCATCACCGTGGCAACAACTCAGGCACAGGCAGCAGGACTCTTTCAGCTGGTATGAAATGGGGACAGTGATTATGAGACTCACCACACTGATTGAGACGCACACACATCTGTGTCTAACTCTCTCTACGCCCCTCCCTTGGGTGCTCATTAGCAGTGTGGATGCCGAGGTCGAATTTCCTGGTAATTGCCATGTCCACACACCAAAATTCACTTAGAAAAGCAGTGAAATCTGCAGATGTGAAGTACAATTATGGTGCATGCGCTTATAATTCATTTATTCATTATTTCTCGAGAATATATTTTAACTTGGCATGGGTGTTTCTGTTCCAATGCTAATCATGTTTTTGCCTCATATTCACTATAAACTACGGTTAATCCTTAACGATAAATCGCAGTCAATCTCTCTATTCAACGGCAACACAGTTAACATGTTTATACCCTCCCCTCTCAGTCATTTAAAATTAATTTTGTCCATTGTTGCAATATTCAATCAGCTCTGCTCACTTCTCAATTATATGAAATTAATTAGATTGGATAAATTAGAGTTGCAATTAAACTGCAGTGAATTTCCCTATCCCTCCCACTGGTCCTTCATCAAGTCGACCAAAACATTCATCCACCAAATCCCATTAAAAATGCATTAGTGCAACATGTCTGGGTGCCTGACTTCCCAGAGATGCACTTAAAACACGTCTGCTGAGTGCTGAGAAAGAAGCGAAACAGCTCGAAACTCATTAGACAGGACTGCTCTTCAGCCTCCATGTTATCGGGGATAGGAACGGTTGTACACACATTATTAATGCTGTATAACCTTAAGAAATCCATGACTAAAGACCTTCCCCAGAATGTTCCCAAAGCACCAATCTAATATTTATGTCCCTTGATATCTTGCTGTTGGGTCTGAGTGTGAGAAAGTCTGTGTTTGTTTACGGGTGAGTTGGAACATCTTTTCCTGAATGTTTTGTATGCCATCGCTCTGTGCGAGCTCCTGTGAAGTATTTTCTTGTCCATGGATGACTGCGCTGTGAGCTATTTGTCACAGTTATAGGTGTGTGTTTGTCCCCAGGTAAAGCATGTTTTTCTGTGATCTCACAGATGGTGCCAGTGAAGCTCACTCCCACTACCTTGTGTTTAGGCAGCTCAATAATGGCCAAACACTAGTCAACAGCCCTGAGCCTTTGGGCTAGTTAGAAAGCAGACTGCAGCGGTGCTGGGCTTTGAGTTGTAAAAGCCACCACACTGCACACACTGCTCTGAATCCACCCTTTGGCCACTGGAACAATATATATACTACAGCAGCCACTATCAAAACAGCAATTATCCCATTGAGCAGTGATCCAGAACCGAAGCCCTATGGATAGAGTTCAAGAATCACATGGAGCTGCACAGGCACTGAACAGTCTTGGTTTGTCACAGCATTTCACCACCAGCTAGCCCTGAACAAACCATGAAGTCCACTGTGGCATTTTTATTAGTCTGTCTCTGTTTTTCAAGTCAGTTTAACTCTATTTTATTGCTATGTTTTAGAACACATATTATCCCAAAGAGGTTTTTCAGAAATCCAGATTCAGACCACTAATAGGCATGTTCAGGACCACAACACTCTAAGGGCTTCTATATGGCCCCTATACGGGCACTCCAGAGACTCAGGACTTGATTAATGCCCACATGAAACGATTTGTGAACACCTTTGATTTAAAAAGGGTTCTTATTGCATTTCCACGAGGCACTAAACATAGTTCTTCCATGTCATTACCTCAAATAACCTATTTTAGTGCCTTTTTTAGGGGTCCATGCCCTGGGTACAAGAAGAAATGAGCCTTCATTTTACAAGAATGCTTTTGTTCTAAAACAGTTATTCATGGTGGTTTCTTACCATCACTGTTGATGCATTGCACATGAGGGTTCTGGGTTCCCGGTCCACATTCTTTGTCATTGTCAGGAATGCACTCTTCCAGCTTCACCAGCAGCCAGTCGTAGCAGCTGGGCTCCTCACACGGTATTGCCTCAGTCAAGTGTGGGCAGTTTCCTGTTCCGCCTGTGGGCTCGTTCAAAATCTTCCTCTTCCTCAGCTTGAAACCTACCATAAACACAGGCAATAGGGCAACAATCTGTCATTAACACTGCTTTACTCTTTCACAGATCCATATGTTTATCCACACCACCCACTCAGCTGTGAGTTTTTTCCTTTTAGCTGCTGATTCATATGCAGTTTCACTGAACCTAGCTGTAAAACAGATTTCCATTTTAGAGAAAATAAAGTACTGAAGTACTGAAGAAGTGTGTTTTAGCTGACTTTGACTGAAAGATTTAACAGAAAGTATTAAGTCTCGTCGACTAAAGCTTCATGCTTAGAGTGATAATCATCAAAGCACATTTAACATGGCAGCCCATTAAGCAGGGAAGATGACGGAAATTACTGGAACTGCTGAACATAATTATTATTCTTCTTCACTTATTACACCAGATTTCCTCTGAGGGGAATAATGCATTTAGTGATCCGTAATACAGAAGAGACTTGGAGTCAGGGCTTAGGGGGCTAGACCCAGAGATGGCTCAAGGTCACCTACAGTGTCCCCCAGCCCTCTTAACTCGGCAGGCCACTGCTCTAATCCCCACTCCTGTTTGTAGCCGATAAGAGACACCAGAGGAGGTCAAAGGGAGCCTGCAGGGCCAGGATGGCCGAGGTGTCCCCTTCTTTCTGATTATTTCTGTCCTTGTCTCCCCACTGGCCATTTTTTAACCACACAATCTACACAGTGTGCAGTGTACTGGGCAAATAGGGGGATGGTGGGAATTGTGTCCAACATTGCCAATCAGATATTAAGAGTGTGAATGTGTATGTGTAGTGTGGGAGAGTGTGTATATGTGTAGGAGGTGAGACAGCGCTCTGTCATTTTCTCTTTATCGGCCATCGACAAGGCACTGTGGGACTCACTAATACTGCATTTGTCCACTAGTCTATATCCTTCAGGTAATTACATAAAAAATTTCACCTGCCTTGACAACACATGCATGTTACCTGCATGCCATCATAAGCATGGGCTGCATAAGGTCCAGGTACTTACACTTTGCATCAACTGAAAGAAGAAATAAAAGGTTCTTAGTGGCTCATAATTGGCTTGCACAAAAAACCCTTTTGGCACCTTAATTTTTAAAAGTCTGAATAGAGTTTTTAGTATACTAAGCATCATAAGTGAGATTAGATCTTGTGCAACCTATGATTATGTAGGTGTTATGCATGTCTCTTCAAGGCAGATTGAATTTTTGGAGGCCCTCAGTTCTCATTATATTGAGGTTCCAGACTAGTAGACTAGTGCAGTGTGCTGTGCAAATAGATCCAGTAGGATGAAAAACCCTCAAAGGTTATAAATCATCTTATAATGTAAACATTCTAGGAAGAATTATTAAATTGGTATGGAACCTTTTCATCATGTAAAAGGTGCTTTACACACCATTTATTTTTGAACATGAAGCCAAAAGTGGTTCTTTTACCTGTAACACCTATTTTGTTTTTAAGAGTTCATGCTCTGGCCACAAATGTGTCCATTTGAGCAACAACTGCCCAATCAAACCCCATCCAAACCTGTTGAGAATTTACTATGCACTTTGTAATTTACTATGCCCTTTGGAATCACAGCATTACTGAGTTTATAGTTTAAAAGGCGGCACTTCCAAGTTGTTGCAGGTAACTAACACAGACTATAAACAGCAATCAATTTGCCATGCTAACGTTAGTTCAATTATACAACAAAATAACAATTGATAAGATTGAATCCCTCAGTTAAGAAAGTTAAGAAAGAGCTATGAAAGAGCGGAAGCTGAGAAAGAGCACATTTGTGGGCAAACCATGGACAAGTTAAGAATAAGTCTCAAAGTACAAAAGTAACACAATTAGATGTACCTAAGAAAGGTGACTATATGTCTCTGCCAGCTGCCGCTCGTGTTGATCAGAGCAGCATAATGCGCACTTCAGGGAGCCGATCCTACAGCCGACAAACGCTAATGTGTTATTTGCTGTAAGATCACAGTATGCTGATATATATGTGAGACAAAAAAGGCAAAGTAGCCTGTGGCTCCTGTAGCCCACGGCTTTCTGGGTAATAAATACATACGCGGACGCAAGTGTTGGAGCGTGCAGACAGACGTGTACAGTCAAGCAGCGTGGGCGTGGAAGAAAGGAAACAAGCGAGACAGATACAGGGAGAATCCATCATTAAGATACATGGGTGGAGAATTTCTTCCTATTCTTTCTGTTTGAGTTGCTTCATTAGGCCAGAGTCAATATGCATTAAGTATGGCACACAGGTCGCCATCCCAGCCGTAATTAATGAGGGAAAGAGCCAGTGTGGCAGTCTCTCTGTTGGACTAGTACCAGCTGTCAGCACCAGCGGCAAGAAGCAAACGTCAAAGTGCCGTGGCTTTTCTTACCTCAGACATCCATCCTTTCTCCAGAAAGAGCACACAAAAGAGAAAAGCCAATTTTCTGTTTTTTTTATTTTGTCCTTTGACCCCAGCTCCTCTATCTTGCACATTTTCTGTCAACCCTTTCATCCCACCGCTTCTTCTTCTTCCTCATACCCCACCCCCAACCCCCAGCCCATAAGATTTTGTGAAAATGCATCCTTTCACCTTCCCAGGAGATACTGATAAGCTCACAGTGCAGATGCAGAGAGAGAGGGACGATAGATGATGAAGTCTGATCACAGGGGTGAAGGGGCTCATCACACACAAGGTGTTAAATGTTAAAAATGAATTCAGAGATCAGAAAAGAAGTCTCAAATTTGTCCTTATAATAAAATACATTTATTGCTCTGGCACTACAGGGCAAATGTAGCTAGTAAGTATTGAAAGCTAATACTAATATCTAACACCGATTAGTCTCACCACGCTTCATCATGTACTGTAATGGCTTCCCATTTCTGTCTCTTTCCTTTACTGTTTTTCCCCAGTCTCATCTCTGTCCATCATGCCCCAGCCATGTGCTTTCATTGTTGTTTGGTCTGTAGCCCCGCCTTCTCATCATTACTCCCAACAAAAGATGGTATATGAATCTAACCAGTAACTACAGTGATGAGCATTACAACCTTAGACAAGAACAAACCTTTCACAAGACCATCTCAGCTGTATAATAACTGGGAGCAAGAACACTGCTTATTCACATAACCAAGCAGCCCATAAACCATTACATTAAAAAAACACTAACAATCCATTATTTGACTCTGAACATGGCTCGTTAAACCTGAAGGCATAAATGCAAGAATATTGGAGAAAAAATTCAAGCATATTAACTTTTTACACATTACTATGCAAAATAGAGGTCCTGGTGCTGCTACCGAATTGTACATGTTTCCTTGCTTGCTGCCTTCTATTAGTTTGCTCTCCGTTTTTTGAAAAGAAAAAGAACTGATGCATAATGGAAAACACATTTATACACAAATCTGCCATTACATTAAAACCAATGAGAATAGAACTGATCTTGTTACAGTGACACTTGTCAAGGGATATGTTAGGCAGCAAGTGACCTGTCTGTTCTTAACATGTTAGAAGCAGGAAAAATGGGCAGAGGTAAGGATCTGAGAGACTCACTTGTTTTGCTGGAAAACCTGGGATACTCGTGTACACATGGATGTTACTTTTACACGCACCACCTACCTAAACTTTGTTGTAAACCAAGTACCATAGTAACAGTATTCCCTATTAGCAATGGCCTCTTTCGGCAGGAAAATCATTCAGAACGAATGTTGAGGAACATGACAAAGAGATGTCCCACATCTCAACCCGATCAAGCATCTGTGAGACAAATTTGTCCCCGGAGGATCGGCTACAATATGGTCTGAGTAAGAGTTACTGTGGCATCCTTTCACCTTTCTTGGAGCTCTGGTCCTGGCAGTTCTCAAAGGTGCAGGGTCCCCAGGCGCTCCAGGAAGACACCTCACACTCCACTGGACATGGGATGTGACACAGCTGAGTGGTGTTGGGAGGCACTCCTAAACAGAGGTCACTGTTCACAGGCCGAAACGCTGTGGAAAAAAACAATCCATCAGTTTGTCAGGGGGCTGTAATGCAGATTGTATGATTTGATTTTTGTGTATTATATGCATTATTTACACAACTGTCCCTGGTACTCTGAGACATACAGCTTTATATGCTGTAAAATGCATCACACGACAACACTAAAGAGAACAAATAACTACAGAAAAAACACCAGCAAAAGCAGTGAAAAAAGGCTGTTACTGCAGCAAGATTTGTGTCAGAAAATTAGTATTGTTCCACATGGCCCAGTGGAATTAAAGGACCAAAAACCAGGAGATCACTCTGACTTTCAATCTTTAACATTTTTATATCCAGATGCACTCCTAATTAATAAACATCCTCTGGGTGCATGAAACGTTTGTTTAACGTTTGTCCCTGTCGTCCAGTGTGTGTGTGGAGTGTTCTGAGCGGTAGGTGACTTTCTGCAAGGTCACAGCACTGATGGATCTGCCACCATTGCCCCGTGACAGATCCTTACTTCATTCACATGCAAATTGCTCTGTGTAGCCAAAAGGTGTGTGGTTTGATTGAGCTGATCCTTAGAATGTGCACATTGTGGTGTGTGTGTGAAATAGAGTGGTGGCTGATGATGAATGACTAACTATGAACTATGATAGAT
>JBBIGA010000138.1:19272158-19287765 GCA_037576975.1 Alestes dentex
TATATATTTGTGCAACTTATTGGTTATATCTTGAGGGATTAACATGTGCTTGGAGGCTTCACAACGTAGATGTTTAATCTTATCTCTGGTCCTAAACCTAACATTTGTGGAGAAGTGGGGGTGCTTTAACTAGTGCTGTAACCTCTTTAACAAACATCGCCTTGATTGATAAAATCAAGAACTTGAAAAAATAGCTCCCTGGAAAGTGTATGGAGGGCTTACCCAATTTACAATTAGGTTTCATAATTAGCTCTTGGCTTGGGTGTAACTTTAACTGTTGTAGAACATTATCATTACGTGGAGCCCATTTAAACTTACAAAAAAGGTCATTATTTCATTTACAAAGACAATCAATCATCCATTTAGAGGTTCATTAAGAAACCAAAGGTGGTTCTTGTATGGCATTGCCCCATAGAACCCTCACAGGTGTGTGAATTTTGAGAGAGTATTGTAAGCTTACTGGACTGATTTTAGAACAAAGCTGCTCTATGACAAACCCAGTTCTATTTTAGTTATCATAGTTGCAGGACTTCCACATCACAAACATGCGTTTGTATGGCATTCCAATGGACAAAGGCTGGTCTCTGTCCCTCTTCACCTCCTCATAAATCCAACCTGATTAATGACTCTCTCCTTGCAGCTTGACCTTGTTCAGGTGGCACATCACTCGTGAATAGGCCAGATGGTTCACACTTCGCCCACCCAGGGGTTCCCCAGCCTAATTAGGGCACCAGTATACCAACAGCCCCCTCGACCGTTCACTAGCCGCCAGCCGCCAGCCACCAGCCCCTTTGCAGGATCATCATCATCAATAACTCCACATAACCCACAAAGCAAAGCTGCATGGCAGCCCTGTAACAAAGCCGTCATACAGACTTGCTCACGCAGGCCCACGACAGGGTGCCACGTCGATTACAGTCAGGTTGGACACACAGCTAGAGTGGAACTAATGAACATCAGTGGCGCTGTTGCTCAAACACTGCCTTGCCTTTTTTCGCACTCTGGCTCCCCGTGACCGGGGTGTGTTAATGGATAAAGATGGAGAAAGCAGCTGCTTTTCCTCCGTTGTCTGAGAATCTGCAGCCCCCCACAGAGAGAGGAAATCAAGTCGAGGTTTAGCGGGGCATGCAGAAACACGAGAGCGAGGAACTGGATAAGACCCCGCTTTCTCTGGCAGAGCAAAACACTGCAAGCTGCTTTGTTTTGAAATGCAAAACGTACAATTGGGTTTCACCCCCAATTTTTGGCATTCATAACCCGGGTTTGGGAATCCAGCCCTAATCCTCAAATGATTGAAACAGATTTTTGTGTTTCATATAAAGCTTCCAGATTTCCCTCCACATTGCTATGGCAATGACACATACAGGAATCACAACTACCCATATTACCGAGCTTACTGTGCATGCTTAACACTGTAGTGAGAAGCGTCACAGAGGGAAAAGTGGCTGGCCACTAGCTAGTCTTGCTATTGGATTTGTGCATCATCCTGGAAAGCAAATGACCAGATTAAATTTGCATAAAACACACCGTACTTGTTCTTATGCAGAGCTTGCCTAATTGCCTCACATGAATACAAATGTGAATAATTCAATACATAAGCAGTACATTAACCACACCAGCCAATTGTAAGCCATAGTGCAGCACCATAGTCACAGACAAAAACATGAAATAGAACTTGTAACACTTGTGACCTAAAACCTGAAAGTGGAAGTAATGTGTATAATTTGTATGGTTAAATAAGTACACCAGGATTCTGATCACCTGACAGTAGTCCTGAACATTCGACATGTGTGATTTTTGACAGCAATCATCAAAAGACTCACCCTAAAGACTGTAAGAGTTGTAAGAGTAACTGACTTTATGTGCATATGTTACAGAATACACACCTATATTATTTCATCACCATCTTGGTGGCTGTAATAAAGTTTTGAAGTAGATAAACATGACATTTCAGTATCGATTTCATGCTAATATTTGCTCTTTTACTTTGTGCTCAAAATAAATTTGCCACTTACAGCTGAACCACAGCAAACAACAAACAGCAAAATGTAGAAACAAAGTTTAGGTTTTCAATTGGGGTAATTTTTACGTTTGTCCCCAATGGCTGGATGGATGGATAGATGGTTGGATGGATGGATGGACAGATGGATAGATCCGCCTCACACACGGAAGAGGTGCGGAGCGCCGAACCGTTTTTAAACAGATCTCTTTTATTGCAGCATGTCGTCTCTCTGTGGAGGATTTCTTCTGTCTGGCTGTTTGGGAGCAGCTGTGGCCATCTAAATAAATTCTATGAGAGGTCGCCAGTTCAACACTCGGAGCAGATGGCAGGGGACTTTTGGTGTCAGGCTGTGGACGAGTGTGGGCATGCTACCAGCTTTAGTGCCCAGCATGGGGTTATGCATGGCTCTTCGGCCATGTCACATCATACTTAATGAGTGTGTGTGTATGCATGGGTGTGCTTTTTTCCTTTTCTGGTGGCATAAACTTGCTAAAATGCTAAAGTATCAAAATACCAGCCGCATTAACATGCACTCAGCAGCTTCTTGTTCTCTCTGCACATTCATCGAGTTAAGAACCCAAAATCTAATGTCAGACAGAAAGAAGCTGTTTGGATTTCGAACAAGCTGAACTGAAAAGGAGCCATTCTGAAAAGAAGTACTTCTCTGAACGTTTCGGTTTTGCTCTTTGTTCTTGTCTTAAGCATGAATTGAGACAGCATCTGACAGGTTGTTGCGATGCTAAAGTGCAATGCCGGGCTGAATAAATGAACAGAAAGCTTCCTCATGCATACAGAGCTCCGGCAGCCAGGTCAGTTCACCTGCCTGTCAGCTCCTCTCCACCGCAGCAGAGGTACGAGTACTCCAGGCACGCTCTGTTACTTTCCAAGTGAGTGAAAGGGAATACAGATATGAAACAGCAAGCACTTACATGACAGATTTTCAAGGCCTACTGGACTAAAGTTCCATTTTTCATCCGTGAAAATGTATAAAGAAGCTGTTTAATATTGACCATGTGCTATTGAACCTTGACCATGTGCTATTGAACCTTGACCATGTGCTATTGAACCTTGTCAAACCGGCAGTAATGTATTGTTATTGGACATCTTAATGTGCTTGAAAGATAATGCTAACTGCCAGTTCTGTCCTGCTAGCTAACAGACACTCGTGCTGACTAGCTCTGACTAGCCTTGTGCTGAGTGATGGGGGGAGAGGGAGAGTCGTCCTACCCACCCAGAGAGAGTGAAACAAATTGGAGTCTCTTCGACTCCTGGCCACAGGTGGCTACAGCACTACCGGGGCTTGAACTTGCAATCTTCCATTAGATTGCTAATTAATTGTGCCTGACACTTGACACAGAACACAAAGCACCATACTAAGCTGATTTTAACAAATAAAAACGGTGTAAAACCATCTAAAACTGGTTTGCTCTCCTACATGCTCGCCGTTTGCTGCACGTTGGCGGAAACTATCTTGAATCTTTTTGGGTTTTTTTTCATGTTTGTTTCTAATACCTAAAATAAAAGAAATTTAGGGATTTTTGTGCTTTATAGAGACCCCAAGGTGGTGCAGTGGGTAGCGCTGTTGCTTGACACCTCCAGGGTTGGGGGTTCGAATCCTGACCTTGGCCTTGTGTGTGCGGAGTTTGCATGTTCTCCACGTGGTGGTGAGGGTTTCCTCCAGGTTCTCCAGTTTCTCCCACAGTCCAAAGACATGCACGTCAGGTGAACTGGGGATTCTAAATTGACTGCATGTGTGTGTAACCTGTAGTGGGCTGGTGCCCCGCCCATGGTGAGTCTCTGCCTCGTGGCCATTGGCCCCAGGCTAGACTCCTAGTACCCGCAGCCCTAGTAAGGATTAAGCGATTACAGAAAATGAATGAATGTTCTTTACGGGCATTTGCATGCGATGCTGTTTTTAAAACCCCAGTAGCGGTTATTATTATTACATGTTTTTTAAATTACAATAACATTGGTTCTATGTTACACAGGAACACCAAACAAAGCTCAGCAAGACATGTGACACCTCGAGCATCAACACAAACCGAGGGAACTTCTGTACAAGGAGTGGTTTTGACGATGATCTACCATTTGTTGCATTGCATCCTTGATCCATGCCACGCATGTTTTAAGGGTTACTATGACAAAGAACATAGGTTACCTTCTTTGCTCTTGAGAGAACTGAGGTTGGATGGTGAGTCTGAGGAGGCCTGAATGCAGTACACCTCCCTATTCTGCATCCCACCTCCACACAGTCCAGTCTGGTTACCACGTCGACGGTCCTGCTGGCTAAGAAGCGCATCTACCCTACATTCACTCCACTCAGTAGTCCTCCAGGTGTACCTGCAGAGAGAGAGAGAGAGAGAGAGAGAGAGAGAGAGAGAGAGAGAGAGGGAGAGAGGGGAAATATTTTCCTTAAAAAGAGCTTTAATAATAATTTTCAATTTATTACTCAAATAACCAGCCCTGCTATACAGCCCCACAGTGAAAATGAACAACCAGCGACCTTATTATTACTGCCTATTCCACATCAGTTCCCGCTATAAAGCAGAGCTATGAAAGAAGTTCATTTTCCAATGGACTGGTCTCTGCGTTGAGGTCGCAGTCTTATTGAGCTTGATCAAATCTGACTGTGGGGCCGCAACCTTCTGATTTATCACATCAGCACAGCATGAGTCAAACAGAGGAATCACAAACAAACGAGGGAGCCGCACCCTTCCACACAGGCAGAATTACACAGGCAGACTGCCTGCCTCATTTTTAATGGGCCTAATTTTATTGTGCGCACTTTGATATTTTATGCTTGGATGAGCTGCATATATTTTTCATCATAATCATTTGTCAGCGCCTGGGGAGAATCGCCTGCAGCGTCAAAAATCTTCTATTAGATTATTAGACAGCAAAGGGAGAACAATATATACAAAACAAAGTTTGGCACCAGATACTCTATTTAATTAATCAGAGAAGCACACAAGCCCAAATGATTTAGGTTTTTATATTGACTCTCTTTGTCATTACTGTTAATGTCATCAACAAATGAGTTTGGTCGAAATGAAGTTGCGACGACAAACAGAGCCGTGAGTAGTAATGGGTAAGAGTGAGTTCAATAGTCATTGAAGCTTTAAAGGCCACCATCTGAACAGCTGACCCTTCATCACCCTTTACAGATGTGACATGAGAGAAGCGGGTGAGAGAAAAATGGAGTGTGGGGGAGGAGACTTATATTCTTCAATTCTAACAGCTGTTGCAATCATGTGGTCTCTCCTTTTTAGCAAGAGATACGTAGAAGAACTGATTTTAGATGTTTGATTAAATGCTGCTCATCAGAGCACTGAGAAATACAGTGGACATAATTGGATTTGTACATTTTAACCATTTAACTATTGCATGGGCGTCACCGCCATTCATTTCATAATTATTCGTTTGGACCCCCCACATTTAACATAAAATATTAGTTCACCCAGCGCTGTTGAGTCTTGAATCTTCAATCTTTCGCGAAAGAAACCATTCCACTTGATCGATAGGAGAATACACATACCACTGGAAATCCGCTCCGGGTTTGCCACCCCCGAGACTTTGCATGCACGCAGCAACCCATCCAACCACCCACCCAGACAACGCCCCCACCCCGAAACCCTGCCCCACGACCAAACCCCGCCCCCCACGCATAGACGCATGCATCCCCCTCACATTAAAAATGCTTCTGATGCCCCTGAACTATGGACAACCTTAAGGAGCTTATTCGTGTTATGGTTGGGGTGACTTGTGTGCAGCTGCAGTTAACCGCAGAGCTTACCTAGCCATTAGTAAAGAGTTTCCAGGTTTTGCCATTAGCAAATCCGATAATTATACACTCACTACAGCATAGTGCTACATATGGATCAGTACCAAAACATATGTGACAACTGTGGTTGGTGGCAGTGGGCCAACTTGTCTACCTCAAACAGTAAAACCATAAAAGTAAAGATAATAATAATCCCAAAAGACTGCATATTACACTCTCTCTCTTTGATGTGTTCCTTTATAGTCAGCGGAGGAAACATGTTGAAGGTTCGTGCTTGGACTGGTTAATTTAGTGTTCCTTTCAGTTTGGATATTCAATGCTGTTATTTGAAGCTTCACCCAAAACAGCCAAAGCAAGGACACAAATTCAAGGTCACCAACTTTAAGCAAGTTCACCCTGGACATCTGCAATTTGCTGAAATGAATGTAGTTTCACTGATGTAAATTTTCTGGCAAATGGAAGTCTGACCTGGCCTCAAAACACAGATGTGGAAAAGTCAAAGCCTGTGGCTGTTGTTCTTACAATGCTGTGCGTGAGCTTGTGTTTATTGATAGAATCATGGACTGTGCAAGGCATTTTGAATGCAAATGTGCAGGTGCATGCAAAGAACTGCTTAACAATAACAAATCTGAAACATGTGGTGCATGATGGGACCTGCCCCACCCCGGGGTCTGGATTTCCAAGCCTCCCAGGTATAGGAAAGCTGTTGAAGGCCTGGGAGGAAGCACCACACCTGGCAGCTCTCACTCAACTTATCACTGGAGGATATTTAAACACCACATGCAGCTCAGTTGAGTGAGTATCTCTACCCCACAAGCATGCCAACTAACCCGTAGTGTTTTCACTCTCTCTCTTTCTCTCGCTCCTGTCTCTCTTCCTCTCCCTTTGTCTCTCTCTCTTTTTTTCTCTTTCTCTTTACTAATCCTAATGGACTGAGGATGCAGAGTATGAGACCAGCCTCTGCCAAAGCAGCCTCCATAGCTCTACATTTGCCCACTGCTTTGAGCTTCCTCCACACACTCTTTGCTACACCACTCTCCTCCCACCTTACCATTGGAGCCCCAGGAGCAGCACTGCATTCTGTTGTGCTTGAACTACTTATGTATTTTTCTGTGAACACTACCACAACCCCATTTTCATTCAGTTGTCAATTAATTGTTACTCTCAGCTGCGGTAATTAAGGCACCCATTTTTTTGAGGTACTAAGGTGGGCTGAACATGTACAGACTATACTGTTTCCATTTTGATTAACTAATGTTCATCTTCTAGAACACATAAAATAAAGTTAATAAAAGAAAAAGAAAAGGAAGTTTTAGTGGTGCTAATCAGGGTTTATAATCAGAGTATCAGAGGAGGATGACCTCCAATTTTTGTCAACAATGTAAGAATGTTATTGTCCAATATGTGTGATATTACACAATGTTTTCAGCCCTGATACCAAGAGAATGTGATTAAAACTAATGAACGGCACATTTGTTTTTAGTAGTCATTCTGGCATCAGAATTGTTATTCAAGCAGTTATGGAACTCCCAACTTTCTTGTGTTAAAGGTAAGTAAGTGAAATGTTGACTGAATAAAAGTGATGCGTACATTTTTGACCCAAGTAAAACCATGTTGTGCTCTGTGTGAGTCAGAAACTCTCTGCAGAGTGAAAGACATCTAGCTGTAAAGGTGTGTAGGGAAGTTCAATCACATCTAGGTTAAAGGAGAAGACCTCTCTGAACCACACAGGACATCTCAGTGGAAAGCAACCAGCAAGGGCTAATTATGAGTGACACACTTTCCCCTCAAAGGGAGGCAATGAATAGATTCAGAGCGGTGGGCTGCTGAGTGATGGAGCGTGGACCGGCCCATCTGTGGTGGAGATCAGATTAGATGCCACATCGACTGTCCCCTCTCACACTCTCCATTCATCACCTCTCCCTTCTAGCCTGGCAATGTGCCAATTCTACAGCTTGCAGCTCCTTCCAGGTCTCATCCAGAAGACAGCCGCAGCATCCCCCACCCCCAGCAAGCCTCCGGCTGCGTTTCTCCCTCACAAACTGCGCAAAAGCTCCCCAGCAGACGATGGGCATGAAGAGAGGCTTATTATTGTTCTCCCCACTGTTAACACCAGGCCAAACTGCTGTTATTACAACAGTGAACATACCTCAGCATGGAGCAGCCATTCAACGGCAATAATCCCACTGAGACAACACACAACACCAGGAGGATGATGTGTTTAGGATATAAACACTGCCATAGTGAGACTAAATCAATGCCATGAAGTTCATACACACCTGATCGTTACTCCTATATGTGTTTGTTGGACTTCCCATTCCAAAATCACAGGCATTAATATGGAGGTCCCACCCACACCTCTTTTGCAGCTTAGCAGTCTAGACCTTAATGGAGACTTTCCACAACATCTGTGGAAGTTTGCCCCTATTCAGCCAAACATTTGTCACTGAACAAAAAGCCCTGGCTAACAATAAACAATCCAGTTCACCCCAAAGGTGTTGGATGAGGTTGAGGGCAGGGCTCTGTGCGGGCCAGTCAAGTTCCTCCAAACCAAACTCATCAAACCATGTCTTTATGGGCCTCACATTGTGCACAAGGGCACAGTCATGCTGGAAACTGTGGCCACAAAGTTGGAAGGATATCATGTATATGTATATGTATAAAAGAGCTTAATATGAACTAAGGTGCCTATCCCAAACCATGAACAGCCCAATGCCATTTTCTGTTTATATTATATTGTATACCATTCTTGTCTTTGTGTCTATGTGTGACTGCAATTGTAATACAGTTCCGGTAAAAAATTAGAGAGCACTGCAATTTATTTTAAATCAGCATCTCTATGGGTATGACAACCATTTCATGCCAGTGTCTGTTAAATTCCTACACAAGCACCTCATTCTGCTTAATGAGGTACTGATCAGGTGAGCACCTCTTATTTAATGAGGAAAAGTATAAAAAACGCTGCTGTAATCAACACTTTCCTCTTGTGACCAGTTGGATGGTAAAACACTACTAGAAGTACATCAAAGGTAATTATTGCCATTTTGTTTAAGAATGAACAAGAGATTTTTTTTTTAATTATTCTAGTTCTGTAAACGCTACATCATTTCTCTTATTTTGTTGTTTTGTCATTTGCTTTAAAATTATGCTTTAATGAACAATATTTTTATTTGGAAATTAGGTGAAATACTGTCAGCAGTTCTTAAAAACGAAGGCAAAGCTCTTCAGTTCAATACTTGCACCTATAAAAGATAAAACCTGAGAAATTGAAAATTTTTGCAGTGGTCTCTTATTTTTTGTAAGCAGTTTCCTCCGGGATCTATGAAGTTTTCTGATTCTGAATCTAATTCTGAATTCCATTATTCACTAAACTACTGTCGGCACTATACATTCCTGCATTCTTTACTGTCAGCATAATACATTCCTGCATTCCCAAACTCAGATTTGTTCCTCATACTATACTGAAAGTGAAGTGTGATTTCTAAAAAACACATTTCCAATGTCCCAGAATCTAGTTGCACATGCTTTACACCACACCCACAATAGCTAACATTGAGGACAGAGAAGGTGCTGGGCTATGGAAACACGTCTCTTGATGCAGTTTTTGTGTTGATGTCACCTCCAGAGGCAGTTTAGAACTGATGCAACACCAAAACCTTTACTGAAGGAGCCTTGAAGACCACCATTTTTCTAAGGTTGTATTGTAATTACAGTGAGGAGAACAAGCATTCGGTCACTTTTGTTTATACTTCCAGTGCTTATATCTCCATTAAAAGCACACATAATGCCTTCTGACTTTTTGTATTTATAAACATCAACAAAAGGTATGCATGATTCATAAGCAAAAACTGATTCAAATAATTATATGTGCATTTTAAACAAATTAGTTTGAGATGTCAGAAAGAGGTGATTTCAATCTTTTGAATGTAAGTCTATGACCACGTTCAGCTATGTTTTCACGTTACACAGACAAAAAGCCTACTTGACTTACACTATGCATGGCGGAACTGCCTCCCCCAGTGGAGAACACGGCTCAGACTCCTCTAGATGGGGGCATTCGGCCCCTCCGCCCACATTGAATTGCTGAATGCGGCGTGTGCGTGTCCGCTGACCTTTGGGCCCGTTCAAATCGTAGCATTCCTTCGAGCAGGAAGACCATTCAGACCACTCGGTCACCTCACAGTCCTTGGTGATGACACAGGCTTGGTATGTGACTGGAAGGGTTTGCTGATTGCACAGGCTGCAAAAGAAGAACAGGATGTGTTTTGTTATCAAAACATTTAATATATCAAATTTCTACAGCTGCTTTTAGAAGCAAAAGCTGCCAACACATAAAATTATGAATTACATTCGGTCTTATGTACAGCACTTTTCCTTAAAAACATTGAGATTCAGCACTTCCACAACAAAAAGTCCTTTTTATCAGGAAAATGGCAAATGACACAAGGCTTTTAGAGAATGGTGAATGTGCAGTTCTTCAAGAGACATGCCTTCTAGGGCTGGATTCTGCCTGTTGCTAGTAAATTACATATGATGACAAAGCCCTTCATTTTTTTTCTTCTTTACTAGTTAACTGTCACCATTTACATTCCCAATACAACAAGGTTTCGTTTTTCAAGTAGTCCAAAGAACATTATCTTCTTAAAGTGGGAATCAAAAATGCTCCATAATGGAATGATAATCTGACATCCTACCCAAATATATGATTATGGTTTTACACAGATTTTTTGAACAGATCAAAATCTTAATACTACTTACACTCTGACCTAAATTCCCACCAGGATTTTTTTTCCTCAAGCATATTTTCCCAGTTATTTTTGTGAGGAAAAAAACAATTAAGATTACAGTTCAATTTAGATACGTATTTAAATATGACTTCCATGAATTTTAATTAAATGGCATCAAAATCAATTTTCCAGGGCATGCCTAGCAAGCAGGGTAAAATGATTAACACTGTGCTTGTCTCCACAGGTCCTAAGAGACTCACAGGTGGTAGGCTTTCACTTCCTGCTGCGTCTAAATTACCCAGTTGAAGTTAGAGTATATATATATATGTATGTAAAATAAACCCCGATTTAACACGGAAACTGCAGATATCCTCCGCATTTTTTTTTGCTTTTGTGACGTCTGTGCCTCGTCCGCCATGACCCCTCAACCCACTGCGCCCAAACATACACAACCCAGCAGGAGGACGAGGGGGTGTGGGGGACGAGGCCCATATGCCACGGCTTTCTTTTCGAGGCAATAATCTTTCATGCAATTTAGTGCTAAATTAAAGAAAAATATCACTTTCTAATTTTGTAACATGAATATTAACGTAAATTCTGCTACATTTCCATATAAAAAATCTATATATTTTTTGGTACTGTGGAGAGAACACAAAGAGTGCGCTTTTTGGGAGGGTGAAATACCGCTGTACTCCAGGTGGGAGGTTTGAAAGTGGCCAATCCGAGAATTCTATGTATTTCTCCTTGCTGCTCCAGAATTTCCCCCGTGGAGCATCTCGAGTGTTCTCGTGTTTTTCGTTTTGTTCTACTTAAAGCCATATATTTTTATTTCTGTAAATTAACTTAATTTATTACTGTATTTACCCTGCTTATACCAAAGAAAACAACAGCGCATACCAAAGAAAATGCACGTGCATGAATTACAATACAGTCTATACAGGGTTAATGTCAGTATTTTACATTCTAGCACTGCGGGAGTTCAGAGGAAACTGCACAGTATGAATATGGGTTTGTCTTTACATTTTCTTTAAGGGCAATGTATTAAGCTGAGTTTAAAATTTAATTAAAGTGTTTTGGGAGCATATTTTGGGGCATATTTAGGGTTTATACTATAAAAAAGGCATTTTTAGGCATCATGGTTTTTGATAAGCAGGGCTTTAGCGTATATATATATATATGGGTGTGTGTGTGTGTGTGTGTGTGTGTGTGTGTGTGTGTGTGTGTGTGTGTGTGTGTGTGTGTGTGCCTGAATCAACTAGTCAAACATACAAGTCAAATATACTCCCATGGCAAATAAGGTAAACCTACTGTCACTTTCACCATGAATTAGCCTAACCATTCTGGTAACACAATAGGTATTCTGATTTTGATAATGGCAGTTTTCTGTAATAAAGAGTTTGCAATGCTAGCCAAGGAAAAAATCAGGTGAAACAGAGCAATGTTAACCTTGGACACTGGCCAAAGCAGACAGACAGCTGTGACCCTTTATTATATGTAGATTATAGATCATTTCCATCTTCAACTCTGCTAAATGCTACTATGGCTAAGCGTGATACAACTCACAACTATAATAAAGATCGAATAATTATTTGCTTCATGAATGCAACATTCAACAGATATGTTTGGCAATATGTGTGTGTAATAAGTAGTTATACAACAGCTTTGAATATGACTCATCTATTTAAGACTCACACTCTGTTTTATGTTATTTTAAAAGTAAGGCCTGTAAAAACACATAGCATGATTATAAACATGCAATAAACTCTTAGTGGTAGTAATTCCACTTCTTCTCATGGTCGTAAGTAGAATGATCATACACCCACGAATGCCGACTAACACATTTGATCCTGTGCACGAGTCACATTAATGCGGTCATCAGTGTCAGCTAAGCCTCTTTGGAGCCTCTGCCATCTGTGATGTCACCGAGTGGCTCAAATGTACTGACACCACTCTCCTCTCCGATCATAAATCTGAATCATAGTTCACTGACTCTCAGAGGAAGAGGAAGATTCTTTCCCCATTGGAAATATACATTCTACAGTTAAAAAAAAGAAAAAAGGAAAGAGAAAAGGTCATCTCTCTGCCACCCCTTCAAATGGGTAGTAGACCAGGGAAAAATTGGAGATACACCACACTGGATTTGCTTCTCAGTACATACATCAAATGCGATGGCCAGGAAACACAATTACTTCATAAATGTCAATATATTTCAGGAAAAATCAAAGAAGCAGTCTGTATACATATATATATATATATATATATATATATAAAAATGACTTATATGACTTCATATATGAAATATATGACTTTATAGTTGCATTCATTGACAGTGCTCTTAGAATGGCCTGGTAAGAATCAAGCTAAGTTAACTATATATCACTCTCCATTTACATGTGGTGTCTGATGCTGAGACCAGGCGTCCAGCATCAATAACAAACCAAAATTTATTTCTAAGGAATCAGATTTTTTTTTCTGTTAATTTTCTCTGTGTTCTTTCTTTTTTCTAAACCTGCACATTTCCTCAGCATCTGCCGCAACACGGGCTGATTATCTGTCTCAGCACTCCCATTGACAAAGAATAAACTGATTACCACAGGCGTCGTCTGGAGGAGACGAGGAAGATGCTTTCACAGCATTTGCTGAAAATGAAATTATTGAAAATGACAGTAAATTACTTTAACAAAAGACTTAAAATTGCTCTAGAAATGTTGGTGTTCTATGGCTCCAGTTTCATTTTACGGTCTATGATTTGAGTCAACATGTTGGCTAGTGAGCAATAAGACTTTGCGGTAGAGATGCTTACATTTCCACAGCAACTGCACACAAGGGGCAATTGGCAGAGAATAAAACAACATGCTGTAGAAGAAGTCAGCCATTGTTATAGAGGGAAAAAAAATTACTTTAGGCCAGATTCTCACCATGGAGGAAAGGTTGCTCTACTTTCCAAGAGCTGGGCATAAATATTTCAGATCAGAGAAAAGCAACTGATCTGATTAATATTAATGGCCATAAGGGCATAGGAGTTACTTAAACTTCCCACTGACCGTTCTGTAGTACTTCTGCCAAGTCCAAAGGCCAAGCAGTATAAGAAATGCAAAAAAAAAAAAAAACTTGGATTTTCTGACTATGACATCAGTATCTTCTGTCTTCTCTATGAATCTTTTTGACCCAAAGTCCAGTTTTTTTGCATAGCTATATGTGTCTGAGGTCGTGATGAGAAGAGAAGAGATTAAAGAGCTCCAGAGCACTCTGGTGAACTAAGCTCACGAGCAGAAATATGATTTGGTGGAGGCAGGCTAGTCATCTCTCTGTGGTTTATCATAGACCATAGTGCACCTCCAAACATGCACAATTATGCACAGGCAATAATAAAACAGAGAAAAAACAGACTTTCAGAATATTTGATTTACCAGCTCAGTAGATTCTTTCAGTTAGTACTGCAATATTATATATATCAGAATATAAAATTACATTTTATTGACTATGTTACTATGTAATTAATTACATAATCTAATAGCATAGTACAACTACAATAACTACTAGTAGTGTAGTGGTTATGCAGGCTGGGGCAAGTCCTTGGGCAAGATTCCAAATGCTACATATACCTACATCTTCAACATAATTAAATTGTAAGTCACTCAAGATAAGATGCTGTACCCCTCAGCTCAGTAGATCTCTAAACTCTGATTTTGGTTCAGATATACAGTTCTGGAAAAAATTCATTGATATTGAACTGCTGTACAAAAGTTACTTGACATGAAATAAATCCTATTAAGACATATAGTTTACATGGATCTTTAAGGGTTATGGCCTTGAAGAGTGCAGCTGTAGCCCTGCTTTATTATTCAGAGGTGGACAGAGACATGAGCAGTGAGTTTATGAGTACAGAAAGACACATCAGAAAGACAAACCTGAGTTCTGCTGTACTCCCACTCCGGTGCACACACATCACCTCCCTTGTCTGGTATCCCACCTGCAGGTCCCAGAACTTCCCACCTTGCCGGTTCTGTCGGTTCCTTGTCCGCTTCTTCTTGATGAGCTCTCGAGTCTCCGGGTCCTTCACCCTTCCTCTGTCCCTCATCCTTTCCCTCACACGCTCGCCTTTAGCTTCCTTATTTTCTTTGTTCTTACGGCGTTTGGCCTGCCGTTCCTGTCTCGTCAGACGGTCTGGTCGGTCCGGGCGATTTAGTCTGTCTGAACGTTTTGGTTTGTCTGGACGATTTGGTCTGTCTGGACGATTTGCTTTGTCTGGGCGATTTGGTCTGTCTGGACGTTTAGGCCTGTCTGGCCGTTTCAGTCTATCTGGACGATCCGTCCTGCCTGGACGACTCCGTCTACCTGGACGATTTGGTCTGTCTGGAGAACTGGATGGTTCAGGTTCCGCCTGCCGAGCCTGGCGTGAAGGGGGAGTGGTACAAGGTCCCCAGGAGCCCACCCTGAGACTGTACATGCTCTCTGGACCTGGGCAGGAACCAGGCTGACAGGTGCGGAACTCAGTCAGGTTAGGGCAGGCCGAGCCCCCAAACAACGGTGGAGCCAAGATTGACCTCACGCGATTCTGCAAGCCCATTCCACACGTCTTGGAGCAAGAGGTCCAGGGAGAAAACTGAGACACCACGCAGTCCCGCGGACAGGGAATGAGGCAAGCCTGCTCTAGCCGTGGCTTGGGCTCAAAGTATTCACAGATGGCATCATCAGCAGGTGCACCATCAGCCTTCTGGACACAGCCCACTTCGCGTGTCTGGAGGCCCTCTTCACCCCGTGTGCACACGGCTGGCCGCGGCACCCCAGGGTTCCGCAGCGAGACAGGCACACACTGGTTCCATGCACCCAGCTGCCAGTCGTATAGCTCTTTGTGCCAGTCACAGACACGGAAGCAGCTCTGCTGGTTGTCAGGCCTCTCACTCTGAGGGCAATTGGTGTGGAGTGTGGTCCAGCCCTCGGAATGGGCACACCATACTGCTCGACTCTGACTGCCCCCTGGACCACATTCACTGCCCATACACCTGCCCCAGGGCCCTGCGAGAGAGAGAGAGAGAGAGAGAGAGAGAGAGAGAGAGAGAGAGAGAGAGAGAGAGAGAGAGAGAGAGAGAGAGA
>JBBIGA010000138.1:19330953-19352542 GCA_037576975.1 Alestes dentex
TATATATCTCCTTATCTATCTATGTTTCTTTCTCTTTCTCTCTCTCTTTCAATGTATGTGTGTCATCACCTGTCAATTCTTCCTCCACCTCCCCCACAGAATGAAGCTGCGTTTGTGTGTGAGTGCAGCCAGAGCCATAAGAGTGTGACAGCACAGTGTGTGTGTGGAGCAGAATAACTTGGCATGCATGCTGCTGCGCAAAAGAACAGAGGTTTGCTGGATTACCATGAAATCCTCAGACATGCGCTATCACAAATCAACAATGCACATTTCTATCCAATTTTACACCACATTTGTATGACAGGCCTGGTCTCTCTGCTCTCATAACTGCAACTATAGACACTGAGAATATGAAGAGGAAAAGTAATGAAAAGTTGTCATTTGATGTACCACCTCCACAAATCCAGGCATGCTTACAAATGCCTGAACAGCAAACATGCACAATGTTCAACCACATGTAGCACTTTACTTCACAGATTATGAACATCTTCACTATCGCATGGTAAATGTGATGTTTGGCAAAGAAATGGCAGTGGGACTGTGCATTTTGGGAAGGTGTAGGTTGACTGGAGAGCTGGTTTATCGTTAACTACGGCTGACCACTCATCGTAAGTGTGATAAATTGACTATCATAAACACCCAGCAGACCAGACCATGACAAATGACATCGATAAAAATCCCACCACTAAACACACATGTATTTTATTCTGTGAAAATGATAAAGTTCAAAGTTGTTAGGTGAAATAAAATTATTTGTTGTAATTCACAGTTATTGTCTGAGATAAACAAAAAGAATGATGCAATTCAGCCAAAACATTTTGAGCAGTTCTACTTTTATATTATGGGTAAGCGTACAGTCTGGGTATGTGTACAGTATGAGTACATTTTTGCCTTCATAATAAAAACATAATTATGTCATCACATTTGAGTAGTCTCACAAAACCAAGGTAATTAATTTCACTCTATATCATTTAAGGATCACATGGATGGATCAGACTTTTAAGGTCCCTTCTTGAGACCCTCATGAGAGATTACCTCCCAACTCAATGTGTTCCATGAACTAATCCTGAGTAAAGATCCCCCTGATCTCCAACAGATGATGAATCTGGTATTTGTACGGCTGAGAATTCACGGTGGGACTGCTTACATCTGTGTGCTGTTGGTTGGGGGAAGTGCCGCACGGTGGGGGGTGATTCAGTCTGAGGAGATGTGCTGCTTTATATGTTAAAGAAAGGATGCAGAAAATTCCTCACATTGATCTCCACATTTATATCCCGCATGCTTCTGCTTGCTCCTCTTACTCATTGATGTAATTTAGTACAGTCTAAATTGTCTTTTAAAATGTGTTATTCTATTCTAGTAAAAATATAATTCTAATGGTCTTCCTTTGCTGTATATTGCAGATCTTACTGATCAGCTAAGGCTACACCTATTGTATCAATACAGGGTCTGATGTACTGAACTTTATGTAATAGTTTTAGACACCTTTCAGAACCCATTCTGCCCATTATGTATGACACAGGTGCACAAGTCTAAACACGCATCTTACTGACCATGCGCATGGTAAACAAAAAAAATTCTCTTTCTCATTTAGACTCATTTGAGGGAAGGCCAAACAAATATACAGTCGATTGTATATTCTGCTGGATTGGCTGAAATTTGAGCAGCTGCATCCTGTTTTGTGTAAATTTTCCTCTGGCTTCTAAAATCAAATGTTAACAGACTTCTGTTAACAATGGCAGGCGACACAGTTGACACAGTCAGACACCTCAAAAATGTGTTGAAAGAATGTTTACCATCAGAATAACACTGTTATAGAAACTCATAAAGAACAGAGACACGACACAGTACATGTAGAATTTAGAATAGAACTTTATTTGTTAACCCCACTCTCTCTTCATCACTGAAGTTTCTGTTTTGTCTCGTGCTTATTGAAGAGTCAATTCTTTGACTACATCTTTTAAACCCTAGGCTTAACGAGCGTAAGTGTTACTTTTAACATTGCACCAGCGCTCGTACATACATATGGCCCACGTGTTCTGGCTATGATTTGGATACACAAACAGTGCAAGGAGTCCTCTGTTGAACAAAGTGAAGAGTAATTGTCTATGAAAAAAACTTTAACAAGGTGTTAACATACAGGACACAAACACACATATGGCCGGACAAAGGTTAATCTTTTCAGACACCTCGGATAGGTCCAACACTACTCCAGGTCTAGCTGCTTGAATCATAGTGTCAGGGGCTAAGAAGAAAGGTGCCGGATCACTGTTAGCTAATTATCCAGACAGCGATTAAGCAAGCAGAGGGGTTCCTGCATACACCTCACTTCATCTCTTCATGCAGATGATCTGCTCAACACTTCTTCCACTGGTGCAGAGTATCGCCTGACCTTAGAAGATAAGCAGGTACCATAGGTGTTGTAATGAGTGGCCAGATATGGCCCACTGAGATTGCAGCATTGGTTATTCAATTAAGCACACTGAGTCTGAGTTTGCAGTTTCCTTTTATATTTAATGGACTTGGACTATTAGCTTTATAATCTCTCCCATTATTGCAAATGGGCATTTCTATAATGTAGCAAAGAAAACCCTGATAATCATATATCTAAAACTTGTGTGATGCATACAGTAAGTATGTACATCAAAGTACTGTGCACTAAACAAAGAGCTTTTTTAAATGTTATGTGTGAAAATGTGATTCTGCCAATGCAGTTTACAGATGCATTTCACAGCTGCAGAGTGTTATTCACTTTATACTGGCTTGCAAATTGTATGCTGTCTGTGCTAAAAGCTGCAAGAGGACCATTGTGAACAATATGTGTTTTTTGCATGATACAGTCCCAAATAAATGGAAGAAATAAATAACATGCCTACACAAAAAAAAACAACTAATAAATTTGAAGGTGTACATCCAATATAATAAATAGATCAACACATAGGGTGGCAAGAGTGCTAAAACATAAATAAATATATGAATAAATAAATAGAGAAATAAATAAATAGAGAAATAAATAAATAAATAAGCAGCTCTCGAAAAAAGCCATCTTTTCACACCGACTTCTTGTGTGCTTCATCCTGGCAGCTCCTCTACTCCACTCTCTCCCATTAGCAGCTGTGGAGAAGCTTTGGCAGCAGAGCTCAGCTGCTGCATGCTGCAGCCTACCTGCTATTTATAACTCTTCATACATCTCAAGATCCAATAAAGCATGGCACTGCACTGTACCTCTCAGCCCTTAGAGACAAGCAGTGTGTGGAAAGTGTGTGTGTGTGTGTGTGTGTGTGTGTGTGTGTGTGTGTATGCGGGTGTGTGTGTGTGTGAGAGAGAGAAAGAGAGAGAGAAAGGATGAGAGAGCATGAGAGAGAGATACGGCACACCATCCACACCATCTTCAAATAAGCAGAAAGTGTGTGTCTGGTATTTGCTTGTGTGCTACGTGTTCAGTCATTGCCCATTATTAGTGTGCTTGTCTTTAGGCCTGCTTTCGAGGGCTGTAGCATGGGCTCCCTTTGGGAGGAAGTGGGACTGTATGTTTCAGGTGTTGGTTTAAAGCAGTTTAGAGCGATTAGTGAAATCCCCCCCGCACGTTTCTGAGCAGCTAAGCCTACTGCAGGAACGTGAGCAAGAGGAAGGGGAAGGGGATGTCAGGGGGAGGATCAGGGGCATTGGTAGACTTTCTGCACACTAATCTGGTTACTGGTGTCATTGGGTCAGTGCACCCGATCTGATAAGAGTTAGACACAGCACTCAGGGGTTAACTGTGAAGTTCATTTCCTCACCCGTCACACACTTATTACAATGCCACTAGGTTCAAGGTATCCACGACATCTAAGTGTCAACAGAATATCTGTAGCTAAGCTTGGGCCAACTTATGCATTTTGCAAGCGATTAGTGTTAAATGTTTGAAGCAATATTTTCAAATGGTTTTGCTGGCTGATTAGCATCTTCTGACAAATAACTGAAAAAAGTGAGATTTTTTTCATGTAGTATGTTTCTGAAGTTTACACCTTTCCATAGTCTGCACAAAGTCTGTACTAAGAATACTGATTAACATTGGTCAGTTTGTTATAATTCGTATATCTAAGAATTGACAGTTGAAAGTATTCTGGGGTGATGGCACAGACATAAAGCAATCACAATGCAAGAAAACACTGTGATCCATATTTCTGTGACTTGACTATAAATTTGTTACTGCATCATTTTCATTATGATTCTGCTATAGCAACAAGCAATGCACCTACTAAAATCAATCAGTAACAATAAAGATGTATGTAAGATTGCACAAAAAAACTATTGTTTTCACTAATGTGTATTGCTTAGATTTTCAAATTTTCAGAATGTTAAAGTATTTCTCAATGAAATCCTGCCTTGAAACAGAAGGGTCAGCTAATAGAACACTGTGTCTGGACAAACACTCATACAGCTGCTGTGTTATGGAGATGCCCGCTTAGACTGAGAAACCAGGCACACAAGAGTACCTAAATCTCAAGCACAAGATACATAAGCACAAACACACACACACACACTTCAATACTACAATAAGAGTACACTCTTAGCACCCTAATGAGGCACTGGGAACGAGAGGGCAAGCGTAACAAATCACACTGTCAGTTCATCTTTTGTCATCCTTTTGGCAATGCAGAATACCAATCAGGAATGTTCCCTCACTCTTCAGAATGAGAAGAATAGAGCAAGCTGATGCAGATGTGAGGGTGTGAGAGAGCAGATGGGTAGTGTTCATTGGGGGGAGAGAGCAGAAAGGAGACACTAAGATAGAAAAAGACTGAGACAGAAAGAAGTAGGGAAGAATGATACCCACAGAAGGAAAGAAAGAATGAAAGTAAAAGAAACAGAAAGAGAGGAAGACCGAAAGAGAGGGTAGAATGTGAGAGGCAAACAGAGAATGAGAGAGATAAACAGAGAGAGAAAGACAAATGAAAAGGGATCTATTAAAATATAGAGTCAGACAGAACATAAAAAAGTGAAAAGAGAACTGAGAAATCACTGAAAGGCACTTGTGTGAGGTGTTTCCACCTTTAGTGAATGAAAAGCTACAGGGGAACAGCTGGAGAGTGAAACATCTAAACTATCTGTGCCAATTTGGCACATGATGAATCCAGAGGAAAACTCAACTCATTTCATCCTTCTCCATTAAGCTTGTGTGTCTGTATATGTCTCTCTCTCTGTCTCCACCTCACAATCCAACCTGGAGGCTGGGCGTAATTACCCCATAGAAAAAGCTCAGCTGTGCTTTGAGTTCATCCATATGTTCCTCTCTCATTTTCCTCAAATCCAGCCTGTTTTTTTTGCAGACTGCAATCTGTGTCTATCTACTTCATGGCCTCGCAGCAATGCTGAGTGGCATTTGTTGTTTAGTGCCTGCTGGCCACGGTGCCACTGAAGCTTGGCCAAGTGGAAATGTTTGAATTAAGTGATTGATACACAGCCCGCTAGCGCTGACACTATCCCCCACCTGCTTCTACACTCTCCACGTGACCTCCTGAGACCTTTCAAACTGAAGAGTAAAAGGTCAGACTGACAAAAAAAAGAAAGGGTGGCGGAGGTTAAGGGGAGGAGCAAGGGATGAGAGAGGTAGAGAAGACAGGAAAAGGGAGAGTGTCCTATCTGAGCATCAGTGGACACTGGAACAGTAAGCAGGAAATAAAGGGCAGGATGGGTGGGGCAGACGGGGGAAGGGTATCATTGAACTCATCACCGAACACAATGAAGGCCTAAAGAGAGGGTCCAGCCCTGCTGATTAAGATTAGTGTGTCATGAGCGTGAGTTTACGTGTGTGTGGGCATTATGTGAACACGGTGGCCCAAAATCCTTAAAAGAAGGTAAATAATTACCATTATAAAAAAAACACTTTTATTTCCCAAATGGTAACTTTGCAGGAGAAGCCAAAAGATTAATGTATGTAAATGATAAGATTTTGCTAGAAGTATTTTATTTTCATCCAAAACTTTGACACAAAATAAATGGCAGCTGGAATTTTAAAACAGTGTAAAAAATTATACATTGTAAATTATAAATTGACAATCAGCGCACCGATAATATTAGTCGATAAAATATGTTACATTTGTATTTTACACAACAGTCAATGTGAACTTCCAAGTAATGTGAAGCTATTTTATTGCTAAAAGTGCCCCCTTGTGGAGAATCTTCAGCCTGCTAAATGTGAATGAGTGAATGAGTCTTAAGTCAAGGATTCTTCTCGACTAAAAATTCTACTGTATTATTTCACAGGCTGAAATAATAATGTGTCCAGTGAGTTACCAGTTTGCTTTAGTTTTGCAATGGCGCTATGAGAAAGTTTAGGGAATAAGTAATGGAGCCTTACATACCACCGATAAGCATCACGCAAACTGCATGTCTAAATCATCATTAACAGTAATCTCAAACCTTAATATGTTGTTTCTGACACTATATTATAAACAGTTATCCAAAAGAATGGACAAAAATCATAAAATTCATGCTTCTAGATGACAATGATTACTGTCGGTTGTGTGGTATTGTTATAGATAAAAAATGTCATACAGTGATCAGTTTCTTCACAATTAGTAAAAAAGTGTGCTTTTTTCCTCAATAACACATTCCCAAGGTTTGAGTTAATCTCTACAAGTACATGGAGTAAACTCCGCAAAAATGAAGTACTTTATTGATGAAGGACTTTATTTTACTCCGCCTCTCAGACTTCTTGAACTCTCACACTATGTATATTAAAATAAGTGGACTCAACTCAAAATATTAGAAGTGCTGCTCAGAGATGGAGCAGTGTGCAAGTTTACACCCCTTTTCTCATCAAACAAATAGAGCAAGCCACCTCCAAAGCCAAACATGGGAATTCTCCCCCAGCCACTCATATCTTTTCTCAGCACAGCAAAAAACAGCAGGCTGCAGCATAAAGGCATGTTTATTTGTCACAGACACAAAATTTATTGGGCCTTCATCAAAAACCTGATGTGGTCCCAGATGAGTCCCCATAGGCAAACCTCACACCCCCTGCAAGGCTTTGTCCTCTGACATGGTTTACACCTGATATGTTCTGAGATGCACTGAAGTTGAAAGGAAGATTTCATAAGGAGTTAAGAATTCATGTTTAAGTTTCAGTACAATTGTTAAAATGTCAGAAATTCTGTCACAGATTATATGATGTGACACTGACATAGACTGTACCAATAGGCTATCACTATCTTAGTTATTCAACGAATAAGGACAAATAACAGTCCTTATAAGAATAACAAGAACAGTTTTTGAAGCTTAAAAAACTACTTGATTACCTACAGTACTCTAAGTTGAGATGATTTTTGAGAAAAGAGCATGGACAGGTTAATTCTGACTGAAGTGCTGAGGATGATACTGCCCTGTTTAGCACTGCTTAAACATGATCTAGCACACCCACACCATGCAAGTGTGTGTGTATTTCTGTACATGTGTGTTTACGTGTGTAAGCAAAAAAGGGTTGCGTTGCATGCGGGTTAACTTGCCAATCTGCTTGCCCCTTCTCTCTCTGCTTAATCTCCTGCACTCGGATGAACTGCTCTAAAGAGCTGAGAGATATAGTGAGAGAGATAGAAAGAGAGAGAGTGTGTGACAGAGTATTTTCATGGCACAGTGCTTTGGCTTCCCTAGCCACTGTATTTAACAATGAAAACAACTGCTTGGAGAAATAATGATCCACCACGGACTCCTGGGCATCTCACATCATACTAATGAATGAAAAACCCTTGAAAGAGCAGAAGAACTGGAGCTATTATTTGAGAACAGGTTTAATGATTGAAAATGGTTGTCACAGCTGAATTAAAGCGATAGTGTTCCAAACAGTTCCTTTTTACCTTATTACAAATGTAGTCGCAGACATGTTTAGTCAGCTAATGCAGCGAACGAGCAATGGAAATCTGTAGGCTACCAATTAGCACTGTGCTAACAGCATGCCTAAATGAACACAAACTCAAATGATCTCAAACATACCTGCCTAGGTGGTTTCTAAATCTGTAAGACATCTATAAAAGCCACGTAAAATTATAACAAGTATGTGAAATAGCTTATAACAGTAACAGCAGTGTTGTCCATACAGCTAATTCCTGTGTACTCCATACTTTTGCCAACATGCATGAAAACATAGTTCATACAGTAGAACTTTTGCTTTAACAAAACAGAAACAGTTTTGTCCCTGCAAAACTCTAAAATTAATCTGTAGCCAGTGGAATGTTTCAGATTAGCTCATTGATCAACTATAATCCAGATCCAGAAGGACCACAATGGACCTTTCTCTGCATTGATCCAACCCCATCTGGGTCACGCCATGGAGCAGAGCGGTTCCTCCATTGATCCTGCAGCATCTCAGTCCTGTAGGACCATAAAGCTGAGCATTGATCTCTTCATGCTGGACACAAGTGGTCCTATTGCTTCCAGGCCATTGATCTGCAGTTTCTCCACCCATTCCTCGCTGAGACAGCAGGCAAATGACCCATCGATCGCCCAGGTTGATTGGAGGAGCCACCCCAGTTCATGCTAGTCAGCTCCCAACCCCGGTGCATCCAAATCAGTCTTGCACCCAACCCCACCCCCCATCGCCTGTCCCATGCCTGAGTAAGTCAAGCACCTCCTCCTAAGAATGTGGGGTTATCTCAAATCGACTGCATAAAGAGTGAACGAGGAGAGAGGGAGGGTGGGAGGATGAGGGATGGATAGAAGGAGAGAGAGGCACCACCCAAAACAGACAGCGTTGTCTCTGATCTGCATCTGTCCACACATACAAAAAAAAAATCTGCAGTATTTTCCATATTACAGATATGTCTGTCTTTTTGTTACTCAAGAATGTCCAAACTTACATCAAGTCATGTAGGATTCTTTTGGAATTACATTTACCCTTGAATTTTGTGCTGTTTTAGTAACCCATCTAAACACATGGGACTCTCTCCACAGTCCATATCTCCCTCAGCATCATGGAGATGTGATGCATTCTGTCCAGCTCTTCAATTATTCATTCTTACTAGGCTCATATCCATGTGCACTATGATGATAACACATTCAAGATCAAGTTTCTAATGGAAAGAAGCCTTTTGTTTCTCAGGAGTACATCAGCTTGCACAAGCAAGCATAGGAGTAGGGTGGGCTTCTCAGCTACTTCCATGAACATCAAAATGTTCAACACACACCAAAAATGAATCAATCATAGATATCACTTTTGTTAACTTGAGCACAAAGGGTGTCGGTGTAATTCTGAACCCCCTATTGTAAGACACTTCTCTTTTATTGCAGGAAATGTCTGATTTTCCTGGCCCCTCCCACACAACCATATACCTCTAATAAAAAGACCAATAACACTAATTGGTTCACAAAGTGAGGTCCTATAAAGTCAAGCCTAACCGTAACTGTAAAAAAGGTCATCCAACCTAAAAAATTGTACACCAGAGTAGAGTTTACTAGTTTTATTTAAGCCATAGAACTTCTTTGAATAAGCAAATAAAGCAAAGTGAAATAACAGCTCAGATTGATATAAGTGGTGTTTAATGAAAGCCCTTCAAATCAACCCTTAGACGTGCCCCTTCCCATCTGTTAGTTTGCCATCCCTCTTGCCCAGCAGCATGCACATGTCCCACCACACAGAGGTGGGACCCCGGCTGGACTTCAGCTAAGGAAAAAGTGAAAAGCCGTACCTGTCTGCCAGATGTAGGTGGGTTTGTTGCCGTTGGTCAGTGTCTGTGCCTGCACGTTCCACAGCCCTATCAACAGCAGAATGGCCCTGAGCAGCTGGGCAGCTGGCCGTGGTCCTGCAGCCCCACTGGCCGGCAGCCTCATGGCTTCAGCACGGCCACTTAGATCCACACAGTGCAGGTCTGGTCCAGTACGAGTCCAAAACGCAGCACCACACATACACTCACACACACACAGCCAGAGAGAAACGAGCAGAAACAGCCTGCTATTGTCCCCTACTCGCCCCTCTCTCTTTCTCTCTCTGCGCTCTCTCTCACACTCTCTCTCTCACACACGCGGTTTCCTCCAGCAAAGAGTAATCCACCAGGCACTCTTCACCCGTCCTCTGCTCTCCTGTCCTTTCTGTCTGTCTCTCTGTCTCTCCGTTGCTCTGTGTGCCTGGGCCAGTGAAGCAGAATGGGGTCTGAGTGGGGGGTAAAAGAGGGGGGAAAGTGAGAGGAACAATAGATCCCTCGGCACGGGCTGCTGCTGGAGCAACTGCAGCGTCCCGCCTGCACTGAAGCTGATGCAGCACCTCCCACTCTCACTCTCTCTCTCTCTCTCTCTCTCTCTCTCTCTCTCTCTCTCTTACACTCTCTCTTGTGCTTGATCTCTCTGGCTACCACTCTCTTGCTTTCTCTCTCACTCACTGAGCTCCCACTCACTGTCTCTCTCACTTTTTCTCCCCTTTTCTTTTGTTTGCTTGATAGCTACCACTTTCTTGCTTTAATTCTCACTCCGCTCTCTCGCTTAATATGCATTTCTTTCTCTCCCTGTCTGTCCCTAACTCTCTCTCTCTTTCCCTATCTCCTATTCCCGCTGACTCTCCTCTCTTTGTCTCCACTCTGCCTTTCTGTCTCTTTCTTTTGGTTTGTTCTCTCTGGCTAACACTTTCCCTCTCTTTCTTCTCTCTCTCTTTCTCTCTCTCTGTCTCTATGGCTAACACTCTCTCTCTCTTCCCCGCCTTCTCTCTCTCTCTGTCTCACTCACTATCTCTCTCTCTCTCTCTCTCTCTCTCTCTCTCTCTCTCTCTCAGATCTCCCTCGCTGCCTCTCTCCTCACATGCTATCTCTCTTTCTTCTCTCACTTCTCCTTCACAGCCCTATACCTCCCTCTACCTCTCTCCTGTATTAATTCACTGCTCACCTCTTTCTCTCTCTCTCTCTCTCTCTCTCTCTCTCTCTCTCTCTCTCTCTCTCTCCCCTCTCTCTCCTTCTCACCATACAATACAAACAAGCAACCGGACATAGGCAAAGGAAGTGTGTGTGTATGTGTGTGGTTTTGGGAAGCCTGAAAGAAACAGAAAAAATTGAGAGACAGAGAGTCAGAGGGAGTCACAAGCACCAGCTGGGACCAAACCCTATAAAAAGATTCAGAGAAAAGATGTGTGTGAGACAAAAAGAGGTGGAGTTGAATTGCTTTAGTGACAAGAAGAAATACGACGGAAAGGAAGCAAGAATAGCAAAAGCAGAGAAGTAAAATTCCTCATGAATAATTGAAGAAAGCACATTTTGACCTTGCATGATGTTCAACCCGCAGACTAAGGTAAGTTATGAGATACCGTCTTCGCGATCATTACTGAGACAGCGCCTAAGGGGTCTTCCCACAAATCCAATTTTGAATAAGAACATGTGCTACATCAACATGTCTGCGTATGAACCCAACAAGCGAAGAATTCACCACTCGTGTCCGATCAATGGACAGTGCCAATGATAAATATAACAAAGACAAACTATAAATCCACATAACTTGAAAATAATGGATCTCTCTCTCTCTTTCTCCCTCTCTCTCTCTCTCTCTCTCTCACACACACACACACACGCGCACAGACCAAGGGATGCCTACTTTGTCCTGCTCCCTCCTCCCTCTCCTAAACGCCAGACCCCAGCTAATGTCCGTTTCAGTCGTTTCACAGCGATTAGGATAATAAAGGAAACCGCTCACCCCCTGCCAACGCACAACACAGTGAGCAAACCGCAGAACAAATTAGCCAAGCTGTAGCACCAACAGACGGCAAGCAGTCCAAATGCCCCTCAACACACACACAGACACACACACACCAGTTAGTTTTTCTACAGTCTTAGGACATTGGGTCATACCTAGGTCCCACATGTATTATTTAAATATGTACGTGTCTGTATGTAATAATAATGTGCCTCATATGTATTATACAGTACTGTGCAATAGTCTAGTGCCACCCCACATTTCTTCATATTTTGCTTCCAAAGAGTCAGACTTTCTTGTATTGGTAATGTAGTCTTGAGGATCAGTCCTCCAGGCTTCCTGAAGGCTGTCATTTTAGTCCAGTCCCTGTACATGACCAGTTTAAGAAGACCAGTTTTTGTCTGTTAAGCCGTACAGTGGCCTACACAGGTGCAGTGTAGAACCAGGTGCAGATGATTACAGATGATCAGGCCACTGATTAGTATTATAACATTATTAAACAACACTTAAATAGAAGAAGCTATAGACCGCTAGCAATAACCATAATGTGCTCTCTGTCAGTACAACTGATTTGAGGAATGTTGGCTTTGGTATAAAGTCATAACATATTGTTCCTGATTTGTGGTGTCTGAATATTTTTTCATCTAACAATTTCATTAAACATATCTTTGGTTATGCTTACAAATATCTAGTTTTTTTCCCTACACATTGTATGGTACTGGATGTAGACTAAAAATATAAACAATCATTGCTTTCCCTTTCCTATGTAAATATCTACATGTAGTATGCAAACTCAGTAACCAAAAAAAGAAACTGACTTTATCAGTCAGGGCCATTTGCTTGTCCAGATAATGTAGGTTTTTCCTTTAGAGTCAGGATGTTTTGTACTGAAAATGTACCAAAACAAACAAACAAACACACACACACACACACACACACACACACACACACACACACACTTGTCCAGCTGGTTGAGGGCAAAAGAGGTAGAGGTGGTGTTCTCCCTTGCACTCTTGTAGAAGTATACGGTCATCATGCCAGGCATTAAAACAATTAGCAGCTGATTGTTATTGTTGTAAGCATTAGCAGGACTGGCCTGGTTGAGTGTCGGGGGAAACAGGCTAATTGACATTTTTACGCTAAATTAAGTTTAACAATACCACACAAACCTCACAATCATATGCAAGTGAAATATTTTTAAACTTCAGCAACTTATGCCAGAATCTCATGGAGGTCAGTTTGATAGTCATGTTTGGGATGGCGTCAGGCCAAAACTGAAGAGGCTGGACATGATCCAAAAACCATTCTTATGGACTTTATCTGGCAGGGTCAACATGGCAGTGCAGCTGGTGCATTTGTCATGGTAAATGTCGGTCATCAGCACATGGTAAGCCCAGTGTGTGTGTGTGTGTGTATGTCTGTGTGTGTGTGTGTGAGAGAGAGAGAGAGAGAGAGAAGAAGGAGAAGAGAGAGAGTGCTTAGAAAGGAGGTGGATGTCTGCAGTATGCGGCAAAAAGTAACTCTGATTACTAGCAATCAGTTGGGCGGGAATTTACACATTCAACTGATCTGATATAGAATTTCAAACTGCAATACTGCACCCTGTGACACACAAGCACACACATACACATACACACACACATACATCTTAAACAATGGGGCTATATATATATATGCATATATATACTATATGTATATACATACACACACACTATATGGACAAAAGTATTGGGACACACCTCTTAATTATTGAATTCATATGGCCCCTTACTTCCAATGAAGTAAGGTTCAGTGTGGAAGAACATGACTGGCCCATTCAGAGCCCTGACCTCAAGCCCATCCAACACCTTTGGGATGAACTGGAACGGATTTTGCGGGAAATTCCCACAGAAACTCTCCAAAATCTTGTGGAAAGACTCCCAAGAAGAGTTGAAACTGTTATAGCTGCAAAGGGGGAACCAACTCCGTATTAAACGCAATATCATTATAGTCCCTGTTGGCGTAATGGTCAGGTGTCCCAATACCTTTTTTCCATTTAGTCTGTGTGTGTATATATATGTATTATACGGTCAAGCAAAGTTCGGTGCAGGTTATCACAGTCACAAAATTGTTTGGCATATTTCTTTTATACAACAATTCTTTAAAAAAGAAAAAAGAATTAAGAATCCCTGAATATTAAATATGCATTAATATCAGTGATTTGCCAAATAAATTAGTGGCTTTATTTTTGTGTTTCAGGCAGTCTGTAAAGCATCTCCCATGCCAAATTGAATTTTGTGTGTTTGCAGGTAACTCTGTTTGTTTGGTTTTTCTGCTGTCATGACTGTTGAAAAAAAAGGCTAATGCAGGGTTCAGGCCTGCTGTCATACTCTCACACTCTTCTCCAGAATGTGACTGAATATGCTGCAGGTGAAATATTACATTATCAAAGTTATCTAATATACTCATTTTTGGTTTAGAATGTGCAAAAGTAGAAAATTAGTAACGGTTAGCTGCGAGTAAAGCAAGTAACTTAGCAACCGGTGCTCAGAAAAATGATGCAGCTATTGTGAAAAAACACACACACACACACACACACACACACACACACACACACACACACACACACACACACAAATTGATGGTCGTTTTTGAAAGAGGGCATTAGAGGAATACGGATTTGTGTGATCAGTGATGCATATGTATAAATGCTTTCTGAGTTTAACTTTAAACCTATCCCTAGCCTTTATCTCAATAACTAACAAGAAATTAACTCATGATGTCTTTTTGATGGAGGTCTATAAAGTTTGCACAAAAATAGGGTTGCCCTTTAAATTCTTTAGTATCTTTGAGATATTTTCCCTGTGTATGAAATACACACACATGCGCACACACAATTATACACAGACACAGTCAGTCTCTCTCTCTCTCTCTCTCTCTCTCTCTCACACACACACACACACACACACACGTATACACAAACATACACACACACACACACCCCTCCCTCCCAAACCCACCTAAGCACCAATGACAGAGACTCATTGACCTCTACTGCTGCACCACAACTGTGAACATCAGCAACAAAAAAAAGAGAAGAAAAGAAAAAGGATATTTGGAAAACAAAAACTAGGAGAACAACACAAAGCTTCAGACATATAAATTTTATTGCTAGTTATTGCAATGAAGACATATAAAAACATACAAAAGAACAAACCTCAGAACAGCAATGTGAGGGATGAAGCTCTTTCACTACACCATGCTATAATCAGGAAAGGTTCTGGTGGTGGAGCTGCCGAATGAGCTGTAACAAACACACACACACACACACACACACACACACACACACACACAGAGAACACTGTCTGATTGTGTGCAAGTGCTTAATTCATATGGGGCTGGAGAAACACATTTATCCCACTGCAAGCTCAGACAAATTAGCCAGACAATAGAATGGGCTGAAAAGCAATTCCATAAAGCTTTCTTTTCTTTCTCTCACACATTCATAGAGTACTACATTTGGAGGCCACAGCATACTGGACGTGTGTGTGTGTGTGTGTGTGTCTGGGTGTCTGGGTGTGTGTGAAGGGGGTGCTTGCGACTTGTTACAATTATTTCAGTGCAATTACAAGTGATGGAAACAATTACCAACCTGATTAACCTTGTGTCATGTCAATGAGATAAATTACCACATTGTTCATAGTCAACACAACACAGAAAAATGTAGACTTAACACACAGCTGACAAACATTATCACTGTAAAGTGTCAGTAATGTACTGGGAAACAAATCATTACCATGACACAGTTAACTTTTACACAATATGTTTAAGATGCCTAAATTGAGCTATCCATCACTGACACTGGTATTCAATTTCACATACACAGCTTGCATAATCTCCAGTGAAAAGCATTGCCAATAGAATAGGATGCTCTGGAGGTCACCTTGTCGAGACGAGTATCAGTTAGAAGGGTATAAAGCTCTACAGCACTGAGCTGTGGATCAGTAGAACTGTGCTCTCTGGAGTAATGGAGACATGGAGCTCCATCCAGTACCTTTGGGATGAGTGGAGTTGGCGATTCAGTGCAATTTTCCAATCTCAGAACCTGACCTCACTGCTGAAAACAATCAAATACTCACAGTCATGTTCCAGCATCTGGTGGAAAGATGACCAAGAAAAGTAGAGCCTGTTACTGCAGCAATAATCTCCTTATTAATACCCCTGAGATCATAAGAAATATTGGACGAGCAGGTGCCTACAAACTTTCAGACACATAATGTAAATGCAATTTGCATAGGTGTGATTTATGCTGCGGACACTGGGGATGTTCTCACCACGTTCCCATAATCTATACAAATTTTTTATGCAATAGCTCTCTGCAGAAAACTATTCAAAAACTTTCCAAGAACACTGAGGCAAAACACACAAACAAAGCAAACCCAGACCATATTTTCCAAATCTTTGCATCTTTGTATTTTTTGCACACTTAACTCTGCTGCTGGAATACAGTATGTCAGTAATGGAGCCCCATCGAATACCTTTGAGATGTAGAATTTTTCCAACATTGATACCTGACCTTACTTTTGCTCTTCAGCTGAATGCAATCAAATCCTCACAGTAATATACCAACATCTGGTGTAAAGCTGACAGAGAACAGTAGAGCTTGTTACTGCAGCAAAGTAGAGACTATATTCACTAAAACTAGTACTGTTACTGTTTCTGTCGCACCGTAGGTTGTCTTGTCCTGTAAATTAGTGTTGCTCTTGTTTATTTATTTATTTATTTATTTATTTATTTATTTATTTATGGCACTCTCCCTTGGAGTTCTGTCCTTTCCCCACTTGTGTAGTCTTGTATCGTCTTGTGGTGTTTTGTTTTTGTGCTTTGTATTGCACCATGGTCCTGGACAAACATCATTTGATTTCACTGTGTACTGTGTATATGGCTGAAATGACAGTAAACATCTACTTGACTTGATTTGAACTGACATCGACAGCATCTCCTGGCTGTACACTGTACTGAAAAGCAAAAACACTATTTACCTCAAACAAACATAGCTGTGCTCATCCTTCCACTTCAAAAAGAAAACTACTAATGTAGGTTGTTAAAGTTCTATTATATACTTGTGACTTTTGTGGAGAGTAGAAAGTATTGAGTGTGTGTAAATATTCAGTTTCAAGTTGCATGAGAACAGGGCCTGTGTCCATCAAGCTTCTTTGAGTAGGAGTACAGATCCAGGAGCAGAATTATATATCTATGATGATATTACAGACATGAACAGATTGTAGATGAGTCTTCCTTATCTAAGAGGCTTGACGAATCCAGAGCCAGGTCTGTATAAATATTGATGACATTAGAAATAAACTGTTTGAGAACTTGTGTGGGTTTCTTTGCTTTTGCTCCCACAGAAAATGCAAACGAATGTCTCCAGATAAGTCAGCCTTGCAGTGGTCACATCCATATCTATGGGTTGCAGGCAGACGGGGCATAGCACACTGTGGATTCTGCGCACCGATTTTGCTTTGAAGAAAGAGCTGAAGGTCTGGCTCATTTTTTCAAACTGCAGAGAACAGCTGGAGAGGGGGTGGGGCATTGGACAAGAAACCAGCCAATCAGACTGCAGGGGCATGCCCAGCCGAGCTGATCCAATTTAAATATGCAAATGTTATTGGAGTCGCGGGAGCCAAAAATGGGAAGACAATGAGGGAGAACACAAAGCAACGGTGTCGTAATGTAATTAAACATTTAGCATTGATTAGCCCTCGATCAAGGATTTAATTACACCATTTCACAATAAGGTCTAGGGGACGAGAACAGAGAGAACAAAAACCCACTGGGCCCCTCTTTAAATCACCTGTCACCAGTAGCACCGGCAAAGTGAGTTTAGCCAGAGTTCCTCCAAATGTTCAATACTAGTCCAGCCCATAAGCTGACCAAAAATGTTTAAACAATGAAAGAATATTCCAGCAAAAACAGAAAAATAGCTGACTCAGAACACACATATAACAGAAAACAATGCTTCAGCATCTGCTCGTTGGCTTCTATTATACGTGTGCTTTGAGTCAGCAGTTTTTTTGGGGTTTTTTTACTACGTACCGGAAAACACAACAGAATTAGTGTCGATGGTAATCAGCTATATGCTACAGATGCAGCAGGCAAAGGTTAGGTTTTAAAAGCTGACGTTACCATACAATATTACCTTAAAAATTTAAACGACCGTGTAACCATGCAGTATTTTCAGCATAATTGTGATACTGCATCACTTTCAGAGCCACAGAAATGCGCCAGGACAGTTGCCAAGATCTGTAGACCCACATACAGATCATTGCTTTTGCTTGTTTTAGCCATTGTTTACCCCCAAAAGCTGATAGTTCAGACACAAAGCGTTCTATTCTCTAAGCCCTAAATAGGTCCTTCTGAGCAGTTTCCCAATAATGGACTTCCTATGAACGCTAATCTAAGCAGCTCATATTTGTTAAGGGAAATCAAGCCTGAAATGAGTTCAGCCAGGCACGCTCCTCACCAAACCCAGACCTTGTCCTGGCTGAGGCCACCACACTTCTATTGTCTTCTGCTTCACTGGCTCCCAGCACGTAAGCAGACTAGACAAAGGCATCGGGGGACCCCCCTTCTGTTAGACGCCCACCCAAACCCCACTTCACACGGAACAGAGGAGGGGGGCTCGGGGGAAAGCCATTTCAGAGAGGATTTCAAACGGGTTTACCACCCGCTCATCTTCAAGCACAACATAAGGCTGGTCCTCAGGGGAGGCAAACCAAAACAAATGAAAATGAAGGAAAGCGTTTATTTATTTATTTATTTTGTAAGCAGTCTCACTTCCGTGCACCGATGTGCATTTCATACACCAAGCAGCCACTCACTGCACCTAATGATTTTTTTTTTCACCATGAGCTATGTAATTTCCATAGAGATTCAATTCCGTTCAGTTCCATTCCATTCCATTCAGTTATCAGCCACTAATGTAATTACCAATTATGTGCTGGGTTATTTCAAACAAGTTTTCAGCTCAGAGTCAGTGAATACAGAAAAGACAGAACCAACCCAGACTCTGACAAGAGACATGTAAGCAAATAAAGGGGACCCCCTCTGTTTGCAGTCTGCCTTAAACAAGGAAGGCCTTAACATGGATGCAGTGGAGCAGTGTGTGTGTGTTTGTGTGTGTGTGTGTGTGTGTGTGTGTGTATGTGTGGGTGCTCAATTGATTCATTCTTTAATGACCTTGTCTACATGATGCAGTGCAACGGTGGGACTACACATATAAAGGTGGTCTCAGGGCGGGGTGGGGGGATGGGACTGATGGGAGCCCTATCAGGAGGGTGTGGGGTCACGGGTTCTGTGCCCCAGGTGTAGGTATCAGGCTGGGCTGTCAAAAAGAGATTCTCTGTTGATAGTTACTGGAGATGGAACATCTGGCACGGTTTTCTGTGAAGAGCTATTATAATCTACAGCCGTTACATTATCAACACATAACTATAAATTTAGACTTGTAATTAATTAAAGTCTGGAATTATTACTGCCATCTAGCTGCACTATTCAAATGTAGTTGTGTGCAAATGTGTGCAATAACATAGTAATGTAATCAATGAATTACATCTCCATTACATTCAAAGAATTAATTTAATTTTGCATTTTATATTCTGCACTGGCAAGTTCAAATCTACACTTATAACTTTTTTTGGTTTGCAGATTTTTAAAATTGCATATTGTATGACTACTATGAATTATGTGGAAACTGCTACAAACCTAAACAGTGGTATGGGGTTATAAATGTGCAGAAAATAAATCTGAACATGTCTTTGGAGCTCAAACGTTATCCTATTTTAGTAACCATTGCTATATCTGTCAAACGTTCAGCCAGCAAATTACCTAGTAGCATCTGTAGCACTTGTACAAAATGGGGAGCAGAAGCATTTCAAGTTTATCAACTTTCAGGTTTACTAACTCAAGGTTGCCAACTCTCATGCTTTATTGCCTTTCTCAAGCTTTCATGCTCTGTAAAATCTCAAGTGAATAAATGGGAAATCAGTCTAACCTCTCTGAGCAAGCGAACAGAGCAGAAGACTATTATTCGTTGTTTTGCATGATGACATCCAATTGGGTTTTATTGTAGTTCCTCACCTACTGATGTCCTTGAATTTAAATTTCGGCTTGCTTTACTTTTGTCTCATTGTCACCTGTCCTTCTATCAAACGTGTCTCAAAAACATTATTTGATCATTAACAAATGGTTTATGGTCACTTGATGGACAAAAACACATTTGGACATTATCCACTGCAAAATGTGTGGACTTGCTGCAACATTCTTTCTAAGACTGAAGACTACAGAGGAGAGTGTGAACACTGTGAACACTGAGTGAGTTTTCTCCTAGGTGTGAGTGGTGAGTGAGGTGCGTTGAGAAATATGGGACTACATGCTAATTACTTTCCATCAATGACTGTCCATTGATGCTATGGGGTTCAGACTGGCATCAATGGACAACTCAACAAACTTGGAGGAGAACGGGCAATTCTCAAACGCCAACCAACAGACACCTGTACTCCAGACACGTGCAAGCATTGTGCCAAGAGATGGGGGAAGGGGGATGGCCATCCTTCCCCTCCAGAAAGAGTGAGGTCAGTAATGCTTACTAGCAATCTTGTCTCAATGATTGAGCCAACACTTAGAAGGTTGCACCATTTTAATTTATGCAAAATCTCCATCTCTGATTGCCTCAATAAAAGCCGGCAACACCATTCAGCCCTCATTATCACCATCATCATTATTTTGCAAGTGGACAATTGAAGGTGACTTTCTAAGTGGAGTGGTCATATCATAACATTCTGGACTTAAATAACCCGTGATTTATGGCTTAATATAACAGTAAGTTAGATAGCATGCTAACTGGGCAGTCAGCCAAGGCCTTTCATAAAAATGCAGTTAACACAATGTGCCATAAAGCAATCAGTTCCTACACAATGAACAACATTCTATGGTGTAATACACTGTCATATCTCCTCAGCCATGAATGCTGAGGAATTAAATTGAAGTAATTATACACACAGTTACATGTGGTAAGGGCAGCAAAAAATGGAAGTATCTGCTTACAAAGGGCATTTTGGTAGGCATCATGTGTGGATGCATGTAAGTCAGATTTAAACCATTTAATCTACATGGCAATCGATGTGGCTCAGTAAAACACTGTATGTCCTAGGAAAGGTCACTGATTCAGACAGTGAGTAAATGCCACTTGCAGAGATAGAGACACTTGTAATAATTATTTTAGTATCCACTTTGTAGGTGTAGTGTGTGTTCTATAATCTACTAAAGTCACTCAGGAAGGGGTGGCATCCTTGGATCTGTCAGGATCGGACAACTGTGCTTGATGGGGTTAGTCACTGGCTATGAAAAATCAGACAGAAAGAGACAAACTACCAGGAATCGACGACACTGGGCTTTCCATAACAACACCGAGTGATACATACAAAGTGTGTGATGTAAAGACCATTAGACATTTGTGTCCTTTACAAAAAGTAATGTACATTCACGCACTGAAAAAAGTAATGAAAATATGCATAATTTCCACATGAACGAAATGTATTATATCAGCACAAGTTTGTCCTTGAGTTTACCTATTTTTACAGAGACCACCCTCTCATTTATTTACAGGACCCATATTCAATATTTCTCATGTATTTTATTTTTTCCCTGAGGTACACCTATGGCATTTACTTGTTTTTACCTGTCATATTTTATTTTTAGATGACCATTTCTCTGTCTCTGTCTCTGTTACTGTGTCCTTAAGACTGATTTATAAACAAGCTTGGGCTTTCCTGTATTGTGCTTCATTCAGAAAGCAGTCCGGGCTGAAACACTCAAGTCTATCATGAGTACATTTACATTTACATTTACATTTACGGCATTTAGCTGACGCTCTTATCCAGAGCGACGTACATCAGTGCTTGAG
>JBBIGA010000138.1:19370115-19383932 GCA_037576975.1 Alestes dentex
TAAACCTAATAGACAAGGAAACGAACAGTACATTGTAAACCTAATAGACAAGGAAACGAACAGTACATTGTAAACCTAATAGACAAGGAAACGAACAGTACATTGTAAACCTTTAACAGTGTTAATATGCTTTGTAAACTGTTTTTTATTTGAGAATAAGCAAGAAGCATTTGTTTTTCCATGATAAGGGCCCTTTAATCGAGAAGTGTGTGTGCTCCAAGGTACTTGGATGGACATGAGCACACTCATTCTGATTCCTTCCCCTCCAAACAGAGGACAAGAGGATAGGTCCCGCAGGGGGCTTGTGGAGACAGGACGGATGTCATTATGCTGTTGTTTTCTGACCTGATTTGACATTTTAACCCAGCCTTGGCAACCAAACAGCAGCACTCAATTTAAAGACTTTGCTCCATATACTGGAGCAGGAGCAACGGCACACTAAGCAGTCCATCTATTTGCAGACACAGCAAACCCAAATGCAGCCGTGTGTGTCCAGCAGCATTCTACAGCTCCAATCTCTCTTCCACATGTGGCAGAAGGCAAACACAGTATAAACAGATCAAGGGAAGAGGAGAGAGAGAGAGAGGCAGAGAGAGAGAGAGCAAAAGTGAGAGGTCGGGAGACAGCTTGCCAGGCAATGTTGAATCAACTTGGGTTTAGCACTGCAATGCACTTTAGACCCTTGCCAAGAGGCCTCTCCCTGACAGCTATGTCTGAAATAAACAGCCAAATGGGTAGAACTATTAAGTTTAATATTACTGTTTATCATGTTTGTTTGTTAAATATGATTTGATATGATCAATATATGATATTGATTTGATATATGTATTCTCATACTTCTCATATCTGGTACATGGTTTAAGAGAAAAGAATTATACATTTTATTTTATTATACATTCATTTAATGAGATTTTATTCCAAGCAACTTTGAATCTTTTCAACTGATCCACTCATCATGAAATGTATAAATTGACAACCAGCATGATCCATTATTATTATTATTTTATTAATATTAGTAGTAGTAGTAGTAGTAGAATCAACAACAACAACAATAATGCAAATAACAATAATAAAAAAAGAACAATTACAAAATGTTACAAGGTTTTAATGTAAACGTTTATTGGTTTCCTTGTTTGCTCTTTATTTTTGTGAAGTTTTATGTTGTTGTTGTTTTATTTTTGTTTTTTAGAGCAGTAACTGGCAGGTATACCGACTGACATTAGCACATTTGTCACTCATGTGCAATAACAGTGCTGCTAACAAACGCACTCAACATAAGTGCTCTGAATCAGCATGCTCAATAGCCCCATGATAAATTAGTGCATTAACCAGCAGCATGTCCACCACTAAATCAAGCAGTCAGCGCTCATTCTGATTAACACATAAAATAAATAAATAAACAAATAAATAATAAAGAAAACAAAACCCCCCAGTAAACCTACAGACGCACGAGAGCTATCTGGTGGTGGTGGTGTGTGGCAGACAGGGGGCTGGCCTGTGCCTGCTGCTGCTGTTTTTCTCTACATGACGCGTGAGGGGATGGTAAGTGACAGCTCTCGGCAATGGAAGGAGTGACCTTTTGTTTTCTTCTGATGAAGACTGAGCTTCATGTTGTATGTGCCAGCAATAAATCTGACAGTTTTCCTACTGCTGAGAGAACCGTTGTTTACCTCTGTCTGCGCAAAGCCCAAAGGGGGGATTGGGAAGCTAATGATTTGCTGTGAAACCAGGCCAAAATCAGCCCAGGATGGTGTGTATGAGCATAATGAGCATTCATTTATCAGTAAAATAAAATAAGCTAAACTGGGCAGAACTGGTATTTTAATGTTGATGCCATTCCGCTCCAGGATCAACGTAACATCCTTTAACACTGTTTACCTAGGCTTGAGGCCAAACATAACTACTACTACTACTATAATGACAACAATAACAACAACAATGATAAAAAATAATAGTAAACCGTTTCCAGGAAGCTATTAGACCAAGTTACTGTGTTTGTATTGATAAGGATTTGTCCACACACACACACACACCTGCATACTCACTTTTAAGTGAATTGGTAACTTTCTCTAAAATATACCCATCAGGCCTCTTTAAATGCTGCACAGTTTATGGTCATCACACCCAAATAATGTCAAACATCCTATTGATCCAAAGACATTTCTGAGGTAAGTGATAAACAATACGTTACATTAAATTAGATTTTACACCACATGCAACCATAATAAAAATGTTTAATTAGTAGTAACACTTTTTGTAAAATGAATGTAAATCTCCTAGAATGGTTAAGGATCATTTTGTTTCCAGTATGATATCGCCTCTGGTTTTCGATTTCATTGTTCGTACTTATCCTGATATGTGTCTAAATACATTCCTCTGAATCCATCAGCCTTCAGTCACCACACTGTATCATATTACCACAGTTATCATATTATTATCGGCTGTCCAAAACATCCTGTATAAACTCACACAAGGGGACTCCGCCGCCTCTGAGCCCTGCCGACGAGGGCCCCTCTGCGGCACGCATGGCCGGAGGGAACCTGCACAAGAGAGGCTGAGCCCTGGGGTGGAGCACTCAGAGTGCAGCTCGCTAATGAGCCTCTTCCACACAGCTGAGTCAATCATTAAACCTTGATTGGCACTCCCTCCAGGCTTACAGCTCCACCAAGCCTGGATCTGAAACAGGCCCAGTTCCACTCTTAATGACCCTAATATTAACTGCTAATGTAGCCCCCCACCATCTTTCTTGTCCTTCCTCAAACTGCTTGGCGAGTGGCAATAAAGAAAAATGCTTCGTCCTCCCATATGTCCACCCTGGCCTCCATTTTTCTAATCAGTGTGGATGATTAAACCATCGCAGCAACAGCAATCCCATCAATATTTATGACTTATAAAGGTTGTGCTCTCACTTTCCTTCGAGCGGGCTGCAATTACAAATTCATGTAAACTGTTTGCACTGCTTTGCAACAGGAATGGCAAATTAATATTTAATGGTGGTTACACAACTGTGACTTTAAACAGAGGCAATTACGGTCTCATTGTGGAGCTTCACTTTTAAAGGCATCCGATTAAAACATTGATACAAGTTAAAAAATAGCTTGAAACAGAATGTTAGGTTAGACCATAAGGCCAGAATGAAGAAGTATAATGTATTTTTCTCCCTGTCTGAGACTGTATGAATGTTAAATGTGCTAAAAATAAAAGGACTGTGTTATGTCATGAGATATATTCCGAAGAACCCATACTCTGAAGCCACAATGACATAAATGCTCAGCTAACAAGCAAACAGGCCCACCTCTCACCCAAAGTGGTCACCACAAATATACAGGAGATACAGGCCCAAATTAACCAGAAATAGTTCCACAACTACATATTTTTTGACATATTCTGTCCTAAAACCACATTTCTCTATTAGTTAACAAGTTTTTGTCACTGACAAGTGAGGCAGAAAGTACATTATTTTATGAAAATTCTTTCCAACTCCTCTACAACTATATGGAAGTGTAACATCACTGACACTAGATCACATCTAATCTCTCGGGCAGGTCACCAGGCTGTCTCTTAACATCTGGTAGTTGGCTCACAAAACCCAAACACCTGTAGAAGTTCATAGAATGACCCATGTTGAAAACACTCAGTCCTTTCCCACTGCATCGGGGACTTTTAATGATAGGTACTACAATCAGCTCACAAACGTACCAGCTGTTAACTTGAGACCCTCAAGTACCACCAGTAATGTTCACAAAGAACACTTTGGGGCAGTTGGTGGCCTGGTGGGTAGGGAGTTGCCCCTGTGATTGAAAGGCCATGGGTTTGAATCCCAGGATTGCCAGTGGCCCCACTGAGGTGCCCTTGAGTAAGGTACCGTCCCCACACACTGCTGCCCAGGTGCTGCCCACTGCTTCACTTGGTGAATGGGTTAAATACAGAGAAAGAATTTTCACATTGGACACTTTGTGCTGTGTTCACATGTGACTATAAGGGTCCACTTTACTTATAAAATGCATTATAAAGCAAGAGAGTGTGTGTTTCCACAATTACACACAACATGTTTGTGTGTACATTGTTTTTAAGTCATGACATCACTCTGTTCTATAATTGGATCACAATAGGGTGGAATAGTTCCGGAACTTGAGTAAGATAAAGTTCTTGAGAGTAAGTTGCATTAATAGGAGTAAAGGCTTCAAGATGGTTAGGATCTCGCATTGGCTGCAGTAACTTGAAGGTGAGTTAACATTCTGTAATTGAGTTTCATTTCTCTTTTCTTATTTTTCTCTTTTTCCAGTTCAAGCATTTAAACATCTGATCAAATTGAAAATTGACTACACAGTATTTACCTGTTTAAAAAACAAGAACATAATATCTAAAATGTGCCATAACCTTCACGAAGGTCATTTAATGTTGCATTTGTTTCCCAATATGCAAAACTTGTGGATAAACAGTAACTGCTTGCAGAAGTGTGTCCTCTGTGGAGAATGTGTACATATTTTTGCTTGGAAAATCAAGAAAGCAAATCAGTTGACTGAGGCAAAAATACTTTTGCAAATGACTGTATAATCAGCTATTTAGGAGTTATAAGAAAGTGAGGAGCTGTTTTGTTAAAATGTAATAACAATGTTCCATACGAGAATGAAGAAAGTTTATGCCCACTAGTTGTCTCCTTTCTAATGAACTGCTGCTGCCATCTTGTGGTTAAACAAGTAAATACCACTAGAAAGGTTTTTTGGAATACAGGTGGGAAAACATTATCATTGCTATTCCGGGGGGCGCGGGGGGGGGGGGTGTACTGTCTTTACCAACTCGACCGTGATTCCGGGGAGGATATGCGCATCTCGGGTTCACAGCCGTGGTCCGGGGGGTTGATATGTTTTATGGGCATCTCGGCCGGATCTCGGCAGCTCAAAATCCCGGACGATTCTAATATTCCGCCCGGACGCAGGTCTCAAAAAGAGGACATGTCCAGGGAAAAGAGGATTAAGAGTTAAAGGGGAACCGTTTTCTTCATCTTACCTCAGGCTACCTCAGTGTCCACAGGCTTGGCAAAGCTGTTGATTCCTGTAGTGAATTATAGAAATGACCAGGCTAAACCTTTACATATCTAGGGATTTTTGCAGCCATGTAATTTCCTTTTTTAATCTGTCGACTTTCTGTATTGCTGAACATCAGTCACGCAGCTCATTTTTCTGAACTTCTCAGCTGCACGATTTAAGGTGGACCTGAAAAGTTGGAAAGCTAAGCTAACTTCAGCCTTACCTGAAGTGAGCACAAACCTGGCATTACATTAACAGAGGAGGTGCTTTCAGTCATCCATGTCACAGCAAGTGTAGGTGTTGCTGTACACACAAGCTGTACACACAAGGTGGCAGGCTTAACCAACCCCCCTTCACAGACAAATCAACAACAATATTCATTTTACAATGAAGGTACTTCTACACATCTGTGAAATACCTTTGGGCTCATAATTTAAACTACTGAAGAACTGCAGGTGGCATAACATGAATTATCTACTGTATCAAGACACTGCCTCGGATTGCACAAATTAAATGTAATTTAATTAGACATTTATGATTTAATTAAATATTCCTAAAGTGCACCTACACAATTATTGTTAATGACGAGCCTATAATTACCACAGACCTTTTAAAGGTGGGCTAATACAGTCTGGACCAACATAACAAGCTCTAAACAGCTAATGTTTTTGCACAAATGTGTTTGCATTGTTTCTAAGCAATTACATCACAATGGGGTGAAATCAATTGTTATGCCATCAGTCCTTTGATCTCCTTGGTTACGTCTCAGGCATCCAGGATCTCACAGGTCACTTCAATTTAAAGTAAAGTGAACACACCACAGCACACAGTGTGAACAGGGTGAAGTTCTTTCTCTGTATTTAACCCATTCACCAGTGAAGTAGTGGGCAGCCAGCGACACGGCACCTGGGGAGCAGTGCATGGGGATGATACCTTGCTCAAGGGTACCTCAGTGGTGCCACTGGCAGATCTGGGATTCAGTCCAATGGTCTTCTGATCCCAGGGCAACTGCCTGACCATCAGGCTACCAGCTGTCCCAGTGAGATGCTTAGTACCCTGTAAGTGAGGCTGTGTTCTTATCATTAGTCATGGAAGTGATTTTTAATTCATGACAAAAAGGTCAGATGTAATAACTATGATGTGAATGACGAGAGGATTAGCAGACCAGTTCTGCTGAAACACTAGTACTAAGATGCCAGTTTCATGAGCAATAAGAAGTTTGAACATTCCTTTCCTTACATTTTGAATAAAATTAGGAAAATCAAGGTAAAAATACGAGTAAATAAAAATCTAACAATTTACAGAGGACTCTAATAAAACTGAGAGATGGCTCGTTTAGAACAGCTCCTTTGCAAGGGGTTGCACAGTCCATAAAAATGCCAACTTTAGTCTGAACTGTCTATTCAAAGCTTAAAGCTGTAGTGCACATTGCAAAGGACTGTTTGTGTGAACACTGAAATCATGACTGACAAATCTGAACAACTTCCCTGACAGAAGAAAGCTAATTTTTAAGTTTTGCAGAATGAAGCAAGTGTATTTTTCAGAATTGTTTAAAGCACCCATTTTTATCATTCTGAAAGAGAGAGTCGAGTATAAAAGTTGGGTTTATTCCAATAGAGTAAGAGCAACAGAGTACATTAACTTGAATATAAATCAATTACATCATAATTCATTTTGTTGTATATTATTTAACCAATTAAGCCTCCTCTGGGGCACACCAGATTTATCTTTGTTGATTTCCTCCTCAGTATTAATTTGTTTTATTTATTTATTTATTTTGTATTTCACAGCTCCCTTTTTCCTTTTGTCCAGGTATACTTGTAGCAACATCCCTTTGTGCTCAAAGCTCATTGCTGAACAGTTGTTCTTTGGGTGACATTCCGTATTAGTTCCTCAAGTCTTTGGAGGTTGGCTCTCCAGCAGTGTGAGTACAATTTTGTCAACTATTTAACAGCCCAATTAAATTGGAGTCAGAGGTCTTTCCCCCATTGCTAGGCAATACAAGTCTGAAACAGTGAAGGCTAACACACGCCTCCTCCGATGACTATGCAGCCTAACACCCTTTTCAGACTACTGGCCTTGCAGCATATTCAAACACTTTCACACACTCTGAGCATGCTAAATGCTTGATTCTGCAGCATGACACTGATATGTCTCAAGCAACATGGGAGAGAAGTCTTGCTGTCTATCCACCCAAATGAGAACATGGCCAATTAGGTTTTTGGGGACCCCCAGCATAACTCAATACCAGTAAGACAGCACAGCCCCTTAGCTCAGGGAAGTGCACAATTTACTTTCGGTCTTGTCCGGAGGGAGCTATGATTACATTTTCAAATCCAAGAATCCAAATCAAATCATCCAATGTTGGTCAACATTAGTTTTTGTAACATAACAACAAAAGTTAGTAAAAATAGCTTCCTTTGAGAAAACAATGTAGGATCTTTTTTAAGGGGATCAATTTACCTTCGAGATCAGCTTAAGGAAATAATACTGAGGAAAGAACACTGTAGGCAAAAATGTAAGCAAATGTAAATTCATGGTAATGTATGGTTAATTTCACACAGTCAAGTCTGCAAGCAATCAATAGTGCGACTTTAGAAGTCACTTTCCCCATTGTAGCAAATGAACACTTATGACTAATTAACTATGCTCCTGAAAATGCAATGCTGTTATCCATAAATTATTTAAACAATCATTTGTCTGTTACACTCCATGAAAGATTTCTCAACTAACATCAGCAACAGGGGTTTTACTGTTATAGTGAAAAACCTTGTTGCTAAATTTTACAACTTTTTGATTTGTTCGCCATTCATAATTTCTTGTCTCAGAAATGTGACTACATAAAAGAAAAACGTTCTTAACATCTGTTAATTGCATTGCTAAGTGCACTGAATGAAGCGCATCTTCAATTAAGTAAAATGTAGAAACAGGGTTTTCTTTTGATTGGGTCTAAATATTCCAGGAGTATGTTTGTAGCATAAATCAAACAACCATGCAAGCAAGCAGAAACGTAAACAGGCCCAAGCCAGAGACTGCTAAATGTCTTCAGGTTTGAATGCACTTGGTTTGTGGGAATCACACTTGCTTGGCCTGAAGATCACAGAATGGCCTGGTGCTCATTTTCAGATTCTCTTGGGCAGCAGCAGCAGCAGCATCGCCTGATCCACCGCAGCAGCCACCTTCTCCGTGACACAACCGCAGTCAGGGTCTCTGTTCTCGCCCTCTCCTCTTGCTCCTCTTCAACTTGTACATGCAAAGCAGAGGTGGCAGCTGCCTCCTGTCCGGCCCACTCATGCACCCTGACATCCGCCACCTGCTGATCCGCCCCCCTCTCCTCTTCTCCCAATGGTTCTTCTGTCATCGTTTGTACAGCTTTGTCTGACATCCGCCTGAATCTATCCATTTTTATTGCTGTTTCACTGAGGAGATGCTCTAGCCTCAGCAGGTATTCTTTTGTGGTTGTGTCTGTCCTCTTGCTCTTTAGTTGTTCAATCTCAATCAGCATGCACTCCTTTAACAAAATGATTTCTTTTTCTTTCTCCAAAACTCTCTGTTTGTCCATCTCCCTTTCTTGCTGAAGTGCCTTATTGTACCTTTCCATTTCAGCTTTCTTCAGCTCCAGCTCGATTTTCTCTTTCTGTATTCCAGCTCTCTCCAGTTCCTTCCTTCGAATGTCTTGCAATCTCTGCTCTAGTTCCTGTTTCATATCCTCTATCATTCTAGCCATCTGTTCTAGCTCCTTTTTGTTGGTCAGAAGGTCTCTGTCATGTGTCTTCTTCTCCATGACTTCAGAATCGATAGCAAGTTCTGTGATGCTTTCTGCATCTTCTGTTTGTTCTTTTATTTTGCACTGTACACATGCATCCTTAGACTTTTCTTTATGTGTTGCTTTGATTGTGAACTCTTTTTCATTGTCTTCTCTTCCCTGTATCTCTCCTCTCATACTCCCCCCTTGTTGTTCTATGTCTGCTTCTATTTGCTGCAACTCATGTCTTCTCCTCTGACACTGCTGTGTTAAATGCTCCATGTCCTTTCTCTGTTTCCAACTGTCTGCCTTTATCTGCTCCAGATCATTACTTTTCATTTGAATATCCTCCATGATCTTTCTCTTTTGTGCTTCAGCAACTCTACATTCATACTCTATGTTCTCCAACTTGGCATTTGCATTTTCAAGTTGTAATTCCCTTGTTTTTAAATCTTTTGCTCTGTTCTGAAGTTCAGTCCTCTGCTGTTCTAAGTCAGACTTTATGAGGTGAAGTTCATCTACTTCTTTCATGGGTCTTTGTTCCACTATTGACGTTTGTGTCTCAGCATTAGTCCTTTCCGCTATTTTGGTTTTGTCTATTTCTTTCTCAAGTGGTTGCTTCTTTTTCTCATTTGTCATTTTCTGTTCTGGAGCACCTTTGCTAGATTCCCTTTGTTCGATGTCTGTTTTGTCTTTTAGTTCTTTATTAATTTCTCTTATGTATTCTCCCTTCTTTTCCAGTATTTCAGCTCTTATTTGTTCAAGTTCATTTCTTTCTCTCTTCAGCAAGGCCTTGACCATCTCTAGTTCCTCCCTCTCTTCTTTCCTTGTTGACATTATTTTTTCCAGTTCCTCTGACATAGTCTGGAATGTGTTTTGGAGTTTCTTCATTTGCTGATTCTTCTCAGCCAAGACATGTAATAATTCCTCATTTTGTTTTGTTAGTTGGAGCAGCAGGGCCTCATCCCTCTCCTTCTCCAGCTTAGCTCCCGCAAGAATAATTTCAAGATTCTCAGCCTTATCTTGGATGTCTGCATTTTTGAATGTCAGTTCATCTCTCTCTTTCATCACAGTTCTCTTCATTTGCTTTAGCTCTTCCATTTCTGACATCAGTGATTCCCTTACCATTTTCATTTCTTGTTCTTTTTCTGTTTTCCCAGTTTTCCCAGTGAAATCATCTGATGTTTTTTCTTTCCATGAAGTTTCTACTTCTTGCTTCATTGTTTCACCACCATAGCTTTCATCCAAGTCTTCCCTATAGGTCTGTGTTTGAACATCTGTTCGGATAACTGATTGTACATGTTCTAGCCCTTCTTTCTCTTCTTTTTCTAATGGCCTCTGTTTCTCCTCAAGATATTCCTGTTCTTTCAGTATCTCAGCTTCTTCCTTTGAAGTACTTATACTCTCCTCATCCTTATTTGGATCAGATATCTCCATCTTCAACTTTCTGTAGTCACCAACATCTAATTCCTCTTCCTTAGCAGCAACAGACTTAATTCTCAGATACTCTAGAGTGGATGCAAGCACTTCTTTATACTCTTCCATGGCATCCTTTTCAGCAACAGTCTTAAATTCTTCCTGCATTTTATGTATCTCAAGGTGAGTCTCTTCTGTTCTGCCTTTTGCAACAGTTGTGTCTTTATGCAGACTCTTGATTTTTTCAGGACTCACACTTTTGGTTGTTTCCATATCCACCTCTTGTCTCAATCTCTGTATCTCCATATTGATCGAATCTAGCTCTTCTTGTTTCTTCCTAATCTCACCAGAGATTGTTTCTAGCTCCATCTTCTGTCTCTGAAACTGGTGTTCCATTTCCTCTGTTTTTTCCTGTGTCCTCTTTGTCTCCTTTGCTATGCTCTCCATGTTTTTTGTTATCATCTTCTTCATAATTTCTAGTTCCATCTTCTCATTGTCTATATTTTGCTTGTATGTGTGTATCTCTTCCTGTTGTCTTTCCAGGGCTGCTTTATATTTCTCAAGTTCAGTCCTCTCTTTCTCAATGATTTGTTTAATGTTTTCTGCTTCTGTCTCTGTCATGTCAGGTTTCTCTTTTTCTGTTTTGAAGGGTTGCATTAGGTAATCGGTCTCATCCCTTGCAAATTGTTCTGAAAAAGCAAGTGGATCTTTTTCCATTACTGCCGTAGGTGACAGTACTTGGTCTGTTAGTGTAACACTATCGTCTTCACTTGTCTGTGTCTGACTGTCCACTTGAATCCTCTCCTGCTCCATTTGAATAGGCTTCATGTCTATGCAAACATCAGTACTTTCAGTTAGATCCTTTTGTCCTTGTACATCAGCTTTGATTTGGTCAAGCTGTGTGGTGTGTAGTAATTCTATTTGAGTGTTCACTTCCTCTTTCACCGTCTGTGTCTCTGCTTCTATCTGGACCAGGTTCTTTCTCTGCCTCAGCAACTCTACAGCCATGGTCCTCTCCTCTTCCCTCAGATGACGTATTCTTTTTTCAAGTTCATCCTTGATGTGGGTCAGCTCAGTTTCTTTATGTGTGACACTAACATCTTGTTCCTCCAGCTTATCTGGCTTCATAGGTATGTCTGTATTTTCTGTTGGTTGGTCTTGAATCTCTAGGATCTCCTTTGTATCCATTTCAGGTTTTTGCGAAGCAAAAGCACCTAATTCAGGCATCTGAGTTAATGCTTTTTCAATCTGCATCTGTTTGGATTCATCTCTCTGGATTTCTAAAGACTTCTCCTTTTCTCTTTGTATGTCATACAAGATTTTAGAAAGTTCTTCTGTTTCTTGTTGCAACTGTTTTTGTTGATTTGCTATTTCATGTTCCCTCTGTTGTATATCAAGTTCAAGTTGTTCAAGCTTCTGTGTTTTATTGTTAAGTTTTTCTTTAATGAGTTTCATCTCCTCTTGTTGTTTGTCCAGTTGGATCTGTTTTTTTTCCAGTTCTTTCTTTGTGTTGTTTATAGTTTCCTTATTAGTTTCTATGTCTTGTTTTTCTATTTGTAATTCATTCATCAACTGATTAAGCTTATCCCTTTCCTTTTTCACTTCCTCACTGATGATTTGCTCCATTTGTTTCTGTTCAGCCTTAAGTGCAATCCTCATATTATCCAAGTCAATCCTCTCCTCAATAATCCTGTTCAAACTGTCATTCTGTCTTTGCTCTCGGTTATTGATTTCAGTCTGTTTTAGATCAAGTTGAGATTGCATGTTCATGATCTCATTTTTACTTTCTTTGATTTCATTCCTCTGTTTTTGTATTTCTTCCTGCAAGGATTTTAACTCATTCAGCTTTGTCTCTATGTCTTCTCTTTCCTTTTTCATGTCATCTCTTTGTCTCATTATCTCAGTTTCCTTTTTCAATGTTGCTTGTGTTTCTATTTTGTCTATGTGTTCCTTTTCCTTGTGTTTTGTAAGTTGCAATTCCAGCTCTTCATTTTTTCTCACTAACTCAGACCATTTACTTTGAATGTACGTTTTCTCTTTCTCAAAGATAGCTTTAATATTCTCTGTCTCAAGTTCTTTCTTTTTTACCACCTCACATTCACTCTTAATGTAATCTTTTTCTCTTAGAAGTTGAGCCTTCATCTCCTCCACTTGTTCTTTTTCCCTTTTTGTCTCCTCCAGAACAGTCCTTAGCTCCTCAGCCATTATCTGAGTCTGTGCCTTTGACTGCTCAAGATTCCTCATCTCACTGTGTAGTTTTTGTTTTTCAGCTGTCATTTCCTCTTGTTCTAAATCAAGTTTGGCTCTTCTTTCCTTGAGTTGTAAACCTTGGTGATCCATGATTTCCTTGTTCTTTTCAATTTCTTGCCTTTCTCTCTTTATTTCATCCATCCACTCATCAACTTGCTTCCTCTCCCTTTTCAGTGTTTCTGTGATGTCTTCCTCTGTTCTTTCAGATTCAAACTCAGTACTTCTTACACTTTTCTGGTATTGTGTTGTCATTTCCTCAAGTGTTTGCCTCTCTGTCTGTATCTGGTCAAAGACAGTCTTTAAATTCTCTTCTTTTTGCTGAATTTCAGTCTTGATCTTCTCAATCTCAGACATTTCAGCCTGGATTCTACCACGTTCAACTTCAAACTCTTCGTTCAGTTCAAGTGCTTTAACCTTGTTGGTTTCAGTATCCTTACTCTCCAGTTTTATTTCAATAATTAATTGATCAAGTTCTTCTCTCTCCTTCTTCATTTTCTCTCTGTAGTCTTCCATTCGTTGCCTTTGTTCTTCTAGTTCTTTTCTCAACATATCTAGATCAGTTCTCTCCTCCATTGCATTCTTTAAATGGTCCTCCAAAATTAACTTTTGTTTGTTTATTTCAGCCTCTCTTTGATCAAGTAAAACTTTGTCAGTCATCACCTTATTTTTGACTATATCTATTTCATCTTTTTCTTTTTGTATTTGTTGTCTCAGGATATCTAGTTCTTTCCTCATTGTCACAATATCTTCCTTCTCTATTATTGGCTCTTCTTTCTGCTTTTCTATAACTGAAATATCCAACTTTTCCCAGTCTACCTTTTCTTTGTGTTTTGAAATCTGCAGTTTCAGCTCCTCATCTCTCCTCTGTAACTCCAACCATTTGCTTTCAATGTCATTTTTCTCTTTCTGAAGAAGGGCTCTCTTTCTCTCAATGTCTTCATTTTGCTCTACCATCTCTGCAGCCATCTTCTCCAGTTCATTTCTGTTTCGCAGTGTCTCCTCAGGAAGATTCTTATATTGTTCTTTGTATATTTCCAGTTCTAATGTAGTTTCATGTAATTTCTGGTAGTCCATTCTGGCCTTCTCCAGTGCATTTTTCATGTCTTCAACTTCTCTCTGCGTAGCTGACTGTGAATTCTTAAAAGCTTTTCTCTCATTCTCTAACTTTTGCCATTCAATCTCAATCTCTTCATGATTTACATCCAAGTTGTCTTTCATTTGTTGTAACTCATTCTTCAGATTGTTTGTAACCTGCTTTTCATTTTCCACATCTTTCTTCTCCAGTTCAATTGCATTTACCAAATGGTCAAGTTTCTCTCTCTCCTGCTTCATTTTCTCTTTCATGTTGTCTTCCATTTGCCGATATTGAGTTTCCA
>JBBIGA010000138.1:19400044-19414984 GCA_037576975.1 Alestes dentex
ACACACTCAAAAGAATTACACATAATTAATTATTATTGTTATTGTTATTATATAACATTTTAATAAGTCATACAACTGATTAAGCCAAATCACAAATGAAAAACACACGAAACAGTAGTCAAAAATGAATAAAGTGCTTACCTTTTCTATCTTGGTCTGCCCTGGGGATGTCATTTCTTTTGCCTTATTTATTTCCTCCTTTGCTTGCTCCATTTCCTCCAGAGCCTGTTGCACATCCTGCTTGATCTGCTCTGTTTTCTCATTTTTTCGCATGATATCTTTCAGTTTCTCCTCTAACTCTTCTTTCTGCCGCTGTATCATAGCACTCATGACTTCCAACTCACCTCGTTCTCTCATATTCTTTTCTTCTCTGAATTGCAAGTCTCTTCTTCTTCTTTGCATCTCAATTTTTAACATTTTGATCTCAGCCTTCTCCCTCTCAATGGCCTCCTTGCTTTGTTCCATTTCTTTTTTAAGCTTTCGCAGCATCTCTCTAATTTGTTCAATTTCTACAATGAGTCTCTGCATCTCCAAGTTCATCTGCTCTTTGTCTACTGCTTCCAGTTGACTTTCTGCCATCCTGTTTTCCATGTGAAATTTTGTATTCCATATAATTTCTCGGGTTCTTTCAATTTGATGAATCAGGTTGATAATCTCAGCATTTATCTCTTCCTTTTCTTCCAGATCAAGACCTCCCTCTTCAACCCTAATTTCAAATTCCTCTCTTGCTCTTTGGATCTCTGCTTTTACACATTCTATCTCATACTTCTCCTTCTCAATCATGGCTCTTTTTTGTTCCATTTCTTCTTTTGCTTTCTGTATTTCTGTCTTCATTCTGTCTATCTCTTCCTTCTTTCTCATGGTCTGCTTCATTCTTTGATCAAGCTCTTTTTTCTTCCTATCTATTTCTTTTCTCATGAGCTCCATCTCTCCCATCTCCCTTTTTGCCCTATGCATCCTTTCCTCCAATTCATCTCTTTGCTGCTGTATTTCTTCCTTGACTCGTTGCATGTTTTCCATCTCTGTTTTTGCTAGTTGCATTTTGTGTTCAACATCTTCCTTTTGCCTTTGTATCTCAGCCCTCATCTGCTCCACTTCATCCCTCTCACTCTTAGTCTCTGCGATTTTTTTCTCAACCTGCTCTTTACGTCTTTCCAAGTCTGCCCTCAACTGCTCAAGTTTATCCATTTCCCTCTTTGCCTTCTCCAGTTTGGTTTCTACCTCCTCCCTCTCTCTTGTTAACTCTGTTTTTATCTCTTGGATCTGCATCATCTCATTCTTCATCACCTCCATCTTTTTATTCATCTCCTCTTTCTCTCTTTGAAGTTTCTCTCTTTCCTCATATTCCTTTTTTTCTGCCTCATCCCAAAGCTTCTCCATTTCCTTTCTGAGTCTGTTAAGCTCATTCTTGACTTTCTCATATGGCTCCTTCTCCTTCTCTGGCTCTAAACGAATTCTCTCCAAATGTTCTCTTTGGAACTCAATTTCTTCTCTCTTTTGTCTTATGATATCCTCTGCTTGTCTGGCCTGTTCTAATCTACTTCTTATATATTCTCTTTGCTCTTGAATCTCAATCATCACATGCTCTAATTTTTCTTTCTCTTCTCTCATGACCTCTCGGCTTCTGTGTAGAGCTGATTTGTCTCTCTCCAGTTCAGCCCTGAATCTATCAAGATCTTCTCTTTCTCTCTGCTGCTCAGCCCTTCTCTGTAGATCATCTCTCACAGTGTCATACTGCTTCTTTTCCTGTTCCTCCTTCATCTTCTGCACCTGGAACTGAAGCTGCTCTAGCTCTTGCCTCTCTTTTTCTGTTTTACTTAAGCGCCTTTCCAAGTTGAACATCTCCATCTGCAGTGTAGTTCTTATTTGCTCAGCAATCTTTCTCTCTTCTTGTGCTTCTTGCAAAGCCTTCTGCAAGTTATCTTTGTCAGTGTCTCTTGTGTTCTGTAATGTTGTTTGCGCTCTTTGTAGGTCATTGTTTATTTGCTCCAGTTCCTCCTTCTTTCTCTGTATCTCAGTTCGTTGCTCCAGCTCCTCTTTCACTGTCTCATACCTTCTCTTTTCCATCTCTTCCTTTTGTTTTTTCAAGAGCAGCTCCACTTCCTGCGCTGCAAGCATAGCTTGATCTGCCTTATCTTTAGCTGCATTAGCTGCAGCCGTCTTTGTTTCAATTTCTGCCATTAGAGTCTGTAGCTCATCTTTCATTTGGTTAATTTCATTCAGCTTTTGTTTGATATTTTCCCTCTCTCTCTGAATCTCTTCTTTCTCTCTTTCTATGTCATACCTGGCATGTGATAACTCCTCTAGTTTTACTTCGACCTCATCCATCTTTTTTCTTGTAGCATCTCGGTCCTTTGTGGTTTGAGTTTTTAGCATTTCAAGACTCTCTTTTTCTTGCCATATCTCTTTCTTTGTCTTTTCTGCATTCTCTTTGAATACCTGGAGCTCATCCCTAAGTTGTTCAAGTGTCTCTCGTTCTTGCTGTGTTTTTTCTCTCATGTCTAGTTCTTCTTTCTCAGTCTCACTCCATCTACTCTCCATTTCCTCTTTCACCCGAATGATCTCGCCTTTGATGAGCTCACATTGCTCTATTTCTCGTTTGACACTGTCCCTCTTTCTTTCCAACTCATCCCTCTCTTCATCCATCTTCGCTTTCATCTCCTCCATGTTTTCTTTTGCTTGTGTTGTTTCACTTACCTTTTTCTCTATATCCTCAATTTGGGTTTGAATATCAGCTTTCATTTTTTCAATTTTTTCATTTTCTAGTATTGTGATTTCCTTGCATTTCTCTGTTTCCTCTTTGGCTCTGATTGTATCATGCTTAATTCTCTCAAGCTTTTGTCTCTCTCTCAACATTTCATCTTGTCTTCTTTGAATATTTTCCTTTTCAGTCTTTATCTCAGCTTTCATTCTTTCAGTTGCTTCTCTGTCTTGTCGAGCCGCCTCCTTTGTCTGAATGATCTCCTCTTGCAATATCTCCAATCTTGCTCTTTCCAGATCGTTAGCCTTTTGTATTTCTGTTTTGATTGCTTCCAGTTCGTCTCTCTCCCTCTGTAACTGAGCTCTTTGCTCAAGCCCCTCTGTCATTATTTCATATCTCCTTTTCTCCATCTCCTCTTTAGCTTTCCGTGAATCATCCCTCTGTTTTTCCAGAACTTCCTTTTCATTCTGTATCACCACTTTCATACGGTCAAGTTTTTCATTTGCTCGCTTTACATCCTCAGTCTTGGTCTCAATGGATTCCATTTGCAATTGTATATCTGCCCTTGCCTGCTCCAACTTTCCCCACTCTTGCTTTATCAACTCTTCACTGAGTGCTAACTCCTCTCTTTTATTTTCAATCTTGCGCTTAATCTGCTCTAACTCCTTTTCTTTTCTTATGGTCTCCTGACATCTTTTCTCAAAGAGGTCCTTCTCTTTAAGCATTTCAGCTCGCATTTGGTTTATTCTGTCCTTCTCACGTTTTGACTCTTCCCTGCTCTTCTCAATTTCTTCTTTTGCTTTCTGAACTTCATCTTGTACATTTGTCAGCTCCTCTTTCTCTCTTTGGATTACAGACCTCCGTTCTAAATCTTCCTTCTCTGTTTCATGCCATCTTTGCTCCATCTCCTCTTTCACCTTATATATCTCATGTTTTATTTGCTCAAGTTGCTCTCTTTGTCTTTTGACATCATCCCTTTTCCTGACTAGATCATTTCTCTCCTCTTCAAGCTCAGCTTTAAGTTGATCCATATTTTCTTTAGCTTGTTTGGTATCCTTAATCTTTTTTTCTATTTCCTGTATTTGCAACTGTATGGCAGTCTTCATTTGATCCATTCTTTTCTTTTCAATCTTTGTAGCCTCACGACTGATCTCCATTTCCTCCTTTGCTTTCAGTGTTTCATACTTCATCATTTCTATGTTCTGTCTCTCTCTCGCAACTTCATCACGTTTGTGTTCCAAGACATTTATCTCTGTTTGTAAGTCGGCTCTCATTCGTTCAATTTGATCTTTTTCTCGGTTTATCTCTTCCCTGTTTTGTTGCATCTTTTCATTGACATGTTCCACTTGCATCCTCATTTGTGCCAGCATTCTTTCTAGCTGTCTTTTTTCTTCTCTTATCCTGGCAATCTCCTCTTGCTGTCGCTGGAGTCTTTCCCTCATACTGTCAGTCTCATTTCTCTCTTGCTTTGTCCCTTCCCAAAGTTTCTCAATCTGTTCTATGGCTCTCATTGTCTCCAGTCTTCTTCTCTTCAGTGAGTCTTTCTTTAGCTGCGTGTAAGCCTTCTTTCCACTCTTATCATCCTCTGTTTTTTTCACTGCAAAAAATCGATCCGTTTCTGTCTGGGTAAACTTGCTGTTCCGTTGTCGCCATTCTGTCAAAGAAGTTGTATTAATACAAGATCCATCACCATTTAAGACATATCCCTAAGCATATGTATGTGATATGCATGTTATTTGGCCTAGGTATATATGAGTGCATTGCTTCATTTGTGTTATCAGGTGGTGTCCATAGCCTAAGTCCAGACTCAAGTAAGGATAAAGTTACTTTGCTAAAATAATTAATCCAAAAATTAAATTAAATAGAAATATCACAGGTCAAAAAACTACTTAAATATTGAGTTCCCTATAGATCTCAAGCAGAACTTTTTAAAACATCCAGCATCCATCAGCAGGAGATCTTTAGACTTGCTATAAAATAAAATGTTAAAGCTCAAAAGTCAGAAGTACAACCCACTGCAAAGCAGTGCAGATGTTATCCAGTTCATTACAAATATTCTGTAAGGTATGAAGGTGCTAGTTCATTTAATGATCACTTAATGATTTCAGACTGGTTATCCTGACATAAGGCTTAAGAGTCCTTTCCTGTTTCTTACAACCTGAATTTGTAGCTGTACACTATTTACATAATTTCTCTTGAAAATACATGTATTGCATCACCTAAAAACTAAATAAATGCTGTTTGAATTATTTTGTCAGTAGCAAATAAAAAATCGCCTAGCAATTGTGAACCAGTTAATATTTAATTGTGCACAGAACAGCAACGTTAACAGAAGGAACAGAATATCTAAAACCACTAATTACATTTTTTTCCATAATAGACATAATAGACAAGGAATCAACTGATAATTTAATTGAAAATATTACGAAGATGTCAGCAATGTTTCAAAAGCTGGGACAGAGAGCATGTTTACCAGTGTTGCATCACCTCTTGTTTTAACAACACTGTAAATGTTTGGAAATCAAGGAGATAATTTGCTCGAGTTTTGAAAGATTGATATATTTCATTTCCGTGGGTTGTTTAAAAACCTGTATACTGTAACCCCCTCTCTTTTCACATGGGTTGCATTCCAAGAGCACTCGCGTATAGTGAAAAAAAAACGTGTTGTGATGTGGTATAAAAATTCCTAAAAATTCCTATTTTTATAGTGTAGACCCTAAATATGCCCCCAGATATGCCCCCAAAACACGTTAATTTCATTTAAACTCATTACCCTTAAAGAATATGTAAAGGTAAACCCATATTCATACTGTACAGTTTACACTGAATTCCCACAGTACTAGAATGTAAATACCGATGTTACCCCTGTATAGACTACACTGTAATTAATGAACGGGCATTTCCTTTGTGCTGTCCTTTTCTTTGGTATAAGCAGGTAAATACAGTAATAAATAAATGTAATTTACAGTAATAAAAATATAGGGCTTTAAGAAGAACAAAACGAAAAACATGAGAACACTCAAGACGCTCCACGGGGGAAATTCTGGACTGCAGCGTCACAGGGCAGCAGCCAATCAGCAGCAAGGAGAAATAAATAACGTTCTTGGATTGGCTACTTTCAAACCTCCCATCTCTGAGTACAGCTGACTGCGACGTCCAGGCCTCGTGTGCCACGACCCCTCGTCCTTGTGCTGGTTGTTTATGTTTGGGGCAGCACTGAGCAGTGGAGCATCATTCCGTTCAGGTGTCTGATTGCCTTGGTAACCGCCGCGTGGCGTACAAGGCCCGGCGTCACAGTCAGCTGTACTCAGAGATGGGAGGTTCGAAAATCCGCGATGGACTGAAACTGCGACTGCTGATCTGTGTGAAAGTGGGAGGTTACTGTATATTGTTCAGCATTAATGGTGCCTTTCCAGATGTGACAGCAGTTTTCAGAAGTGTTCTTGAGCCAATAAAGTGATTTCAGAAATATGTCTGAAGTAATGAAGGGCTGCCTGAGGGCCAAGACACTTTCATTTCATTTTAAACTCATTACCCTTAAAGAAAATGTAAAAGTAAACCCGTATCCATACTGTACAGTTTACACTCCTGCAGTGCTAAAATGTAAAATACCGATATTACCCTTATATAGACTGTACTGTAATTCATGCATGCGCGTTTAATTTGGTATGCGCTGTCCTTTTCTTTGGTATAAGCAAGTATATACAGTAATAAGTTAATTTAATTCACAGTAATAAAAATACAGGGCTTTAAGACGAACAAAACGAAAAACACAAGAACACTCTACAAGGGAAATTCTGGACTGCAGCTGTGTCAAAGGGCAGCAGCCAGTCAGCAGCAAGGAGAAATAAATAACGTTCTTGGATTGGCTACATTCAAACCTCCCACCTCTGAGTACAGTGGTATTTCACCATCCCTAGATGCGCTTTCTTTGTGTTCTCTGGACAGTACCAAAAAATGTACAGCAATTTTATATGGAAATGTAGCTGAATTAATGTTACAAAATTAGTCAATTATATTTTTCTTAGTAATTTAGCACTAAAACGCATAAAAAAATTATATTCTGCCACGGAAAAAGCTGTGACGTCCGGGCCTCATCCACCACAGCCCCTCATCCTTGGGCTGGGTTGTTTATGTTTGGGCGCGGTGCTTAGCAACACAGCACGAGGTCGAGGGGTGTGGCGGATGAGGCCCGGATGTTACTAATTTTTCCATGGCAGTATATCATTTTTCATGCATGTTAGTGCTAAATTATTAAGAAAAATATAATTTACTAATTTTGTAATATAAATAACAGGGGTTTCAGCAAACAACTATTAGATCGGTTCTCAGAAAAAATCTGCGATGGACTGAAGAGGGGGTTTACTGTACATCTATATTCTCTGAATCTTTTAATAACAGTATGTGCAATAAATGATAACCAAATTCTTTGCAATTTTACATTATCATAAACATCATTCTTAAACTGTTGCATTATTTGCCCACACAGTCTTTTACAGAGTGGTGAACCTGTCCCCATCTTTACTTTTGAAACACTCTTTACTTTTGAAATGCTCTGTTTACACCCAATCATGTCACTGAACAGCTGCCAATTAATTTATTGTGAGGTGTTCCACCAATTGTTTGGGCATGACACAACTTTTTTGACACATTTGCTAGCATCAAATTTGAAATGAGCATTATCATTTTCAAGAAGCAGTAACATTTCTCATCTTCAAGATTTCATATATTGTCTTTGTTCTTTGTTCATTTAATATGGGGTTTGTGATGTACAAATTATGACATTCTGTTTTTCTTTACATTTGACTTAATATCATAATGGTGTAAGTATTGCTTGTTAACGAAAATGGACATGAGCAAGGAATTATTAGCATTAAAAAACTCACCTAGCTCTTGAATAAGTTCAGGCTCAGTCATTCTCAATATCAGATGGAAGGACACTCTGTGCTGGGAAGGTTCTCTTTCCAATGCTTCAAACAGAAGCCTCATTGCCTCCTGCTCAGTTTGAGCAGCTTGAACTTGAGAGGCTGCCCTGTCATGGATCAGGTTTTGGGACAGGACCGCCTCTGTGATGTCAGCGACTCGTGTTGCTCGTACAATTATCTGGTCCTTGAATTCTGCGAGGAAGTCTCCAACTAATAGGCACAAGCATGAGACAAATATGTCTCATTACACTGTTTTTGTTTTGTTTGAGTTCAAAATAATGCAATAGTATATTTCTCCTTAACATTCCAGTATCTTTAGAGTGAGACAACTGTTCACAAACATAGGCAAGTCAATGCTTAATAAAACTGTGCATAAAGACTTCAAGCATATATTCATTTGCTGTAAACACTGAGATCAGACTTTACCGTAATCTCTGGATTCTGGCATGGCTTTTTGGGACAAGGTACCGGATCAGATGTCCCTGTAATGTTAGAGCTGGTGGTCCATAAAGGGAAATGTTAATGCCGTATATGTTACTTGTTCAAGCTGACACTTTAAAAAATACGAAAATGTGTAGAATGTGACATCTGAACATGTAAACACATAGAGAACATAATGTTGGCTTATATATTTTTTTATCATCTACTTTTCCAGTTAATAGTTTAAGCTGTCAGTGTAGTCTGAAATGCTCTATACTGCATAAAAACCATAAAATATTATGGTATGGCAAGAGTCACCAGATTTTGCTGTCATCATTATAATGTTTTGTGAAACAAACTTGATCGCTGTACATTAAATGCCCAATCTACATTAGATTGAGAACTAAATTTAGTATGATGACGAAAAATGCAGCACTTCTGATTTGTCTAGAACTGGTGAAATTTTGCATACTTATCATGTATTAACAGTACAGCATTTTATACTTTTTATTCACAATCACAATTGGACTCATTTTTTGTTTGTTACAAATTGGTAGTCCATGTAACCATAATGAATTTATTGATGAAAATACACCTTTTCAGCCATGTAGTCTATTTGCCTATCATGTTCAAAATTTCACTAAATTGATGTTGAGGCAAGTTCACAAAAGGAAGTTTAAATTTTCAAATGTGGATATTAATGTTAAAATCATGACTGATTTATGTTCTTGTGTATATTTAAACAAACATACAAATAAACTATTTTATTTATTTATCAATTTCTTAGGTTGCAAAAATAAAGAAATTGTATTGAAATTTATATGAAATGTTAGAAAAACTATACGTTTGTACATTATATACAAAAACCCTTACCTTTCCAGGCCTACCTTGTTCGGTGTTATCAGTGCATTTACTTAATTCTGTACATTTTAGTGGTCCGGTGGTTTAGCCACGGTGGCAATTGACACTACTACTTCTTCTTAAAAAAAAAGCTTATCTTGTTTTGCCACTCCCATGTCATCCACCTAACTTCGTGTCAAAACATCGACTTCTAAATTATCATCCCTCTGATTGGCTGTGAGTGGTGAAATGCGTGTGTGTGTGTGATAAGGAGGGCTTACACATGTACGCCCTGAATTGGGACAAAGCCAGAATGCATTCCTGCACTCATGATAATTTTTTCATCCCTGTGCATATTACACTCAAAACTGTTCATTTTCCAGATGTTAGCATTCATTTTATTATTACTAATGTGTTCAACATCAGTTTCTTAAAAAACAGTAAAAAGTCAAATTAAGTAAGAATGTGTAGTTATTTCAACCATCCACACGGTACACAGTGAAATGACAGTCCTTCAGAAACATGGTGTGACCCAAAAATAACATAAAACCACACTACAAAGCCCCCCAGCTTTGGAAGAATCTACCAGTTAATATTCAGGACTCGGACACAGTGTCAGTTCTAGACTGGAAATCTACTTGTTTAGTGAAGCTGTCAGGTATTTTAGATACTTGTTCCCATTAGAGTGAAGGGCGCTAACCTGGGATTTCCTGGACATGGAGAACTGAAGTAAACTGGGATAATGGCGCTGTCATCCCACCACTCTCACACAATCACTCAAGTTTCTTGATGGTGGAGTGGGGGCACCAGTGTCTCAGGGGGCTCTCATGTATGTGATACCCCTCACCCAAGTTTTGCTCTATTTGCATTTATGTTTGGTATCATGTAAACTCAAACAGAGCTAACTGTGGTTTCTATCTTTCCATCTCTCTGTTATCTCTGAGGGCAACTGCTGTCCAACTGTTCAGCTCATCAGGGTTTCGGGCTCACCATTCCAGACCATTTTCCCTGCTGGCTTGTCCTAGACAAGCTCCACCTCCACTGACCACCTGCATATGCTCTCTACCCATCCCCCAGACAGAGCTGTTACTACTTGCAGAGACTCAGACAAAAACTGTTGTTCCTAATACCACTAAACAGAGACTCCTGCCCTGCAGACCAGCTCAACCACAATGAATCACATGCATGTGCTGCCTCTAACCAAAACCACTACTTACTCAGACTCCAACAGAAGCTGCTGCTACAGATTCTAACTGATCCTGATTTTGCTAATAAGAGGCTCTACTGCTCCTCTCCCTTGCTGTACAGTGTCGACCACGGGTTCTTTCTCCTGTTTTAGGAGTTATTTCTTGACTCTGTTAACTCTGGTTTGCTCAGACTCAGATTTTGTAAAGATGCTCTTAAGACAATATCTGTTATAAAAAGCTTTGTATGAATGAAATGTAATTGACTTGACTGCACAAGCACAATAATCACTGCCACATTAATGTGTGCATGCATAGCCTCTACAGAGCCTCATTTCATGTCAATTCAACTTGGACATGGAATATAATACCACCACACATTCCAGTTTCATAGACCCATATGGCAGTCCTTATTTAACTCTGGTTTTATTGTTTCTTGTTATTATTTGTTTTCATCTTATTTTGTTTTATAACAACTGTTCCAACAGAGGGGCATCTATTTCACTTTTGAATTTTAGTAGGAAAGGACTGTAAATAAAACTATGATTGAGAATATTGTGGTATTTCCATTGATTATTCACACTGAGCAATGACGTGACACCATGTCTTATCGTGCATAGCACACAGCCAGCCACTCTGAAGCAGCAGGCAGGGAGTGCCTGCAAGGAAACAGAATGTTTTGTTGCTTGAGCAGTGTTATCAAAGTTGCCATATCACATTTTTTTACAGTATTGCTGCCACAATGCTGTCTTTAAATCCATTAGGCTATGTCTTATTTATTGGTATCTATTTACCAGTTATTGTTTTGTTGTTATTATTATTTTATTCATCAGTCCAGCAATGCAACTGTAAGAGTTAAGGGCAACTGGGTAAGTAAACATTCTGTTGGAAGGAATGCATATAGACACACAGACCAGCAGGGGGTGCTATGTAAGCAAAAATGTGGACACTGTAAAATATGAACCTACTAGAATAATTACCTACTAACTTGCAACACAGAATAAAATTTACTTTGCAATCTTTGAAGCTAATAAATAAAACCAACTCTCAGTAAAAAAAAAAAAACATTACCTGTAAAAACAGTAGTGACCAGATTATCAGAAAGTTAAAGGGAGTAATTTCTGTGGCTGTTTTGAAATCTTTGCAGTTTAGCTACTTGTCTATGATGAAGTATCAAATACTCATTAATTAAACAAAGCTTTCAGTGTCAGAAGGAAGTATATACTAGATGAGTTCACTACTACTAAAGACTCTATAGGAGGGTCTTTATCAAATTCTGAACCACAGCGGTCAAAGCAAGAGCAGGTAAAAGTCTCACTCCAGTAGTGGAGAATCATACAGCTATTTATATACATTGAAACATCTAATACTCCATATAAAAAAATAACTTTTTAGTGTCAAAAGAAAGTACATGCTAGATGATAATTTTCATTCCTAACATGTCACTGGGACTTATTTAAATAATTGTCAGTTTGTCATTATGTTGGATCTGTACAAGGCTGGCTTCTACACAAAATGTAATTCCGAGCAGTTTACTTTATTTTCATACTGTTTGTTACTGCAAACACACCAGCCTTTATGCATTCTCTGCTTTTATTCATAAGCCCAGCAGTATCACTGTAAGAGTGCACTACAGAGGGGTATGTCAAAACTCTATAGGAAGGAGTGCATAGACACACACACCAACAGGGGGTGCTAGCTAATGCAAGTTGAAACAATGATGTGGACGCTACAAAATGTGAACCACTGCTTTAACCTACAAACTTGCTATGCAAATATAACTAACAGTCAGTAAAAAATGACCTATAAAACATTATTAGATAACAGATTATTAGAAAGGCAAAGGAAGCAGTTTCTGCAGATTTTTTAAAATCTCAGTTACTGTTTATTCTTCTAGATCATGAAATATGGCATGTACATGAAAAAAAAAAAAAACAGCCACTGCAATATAAAATAACATTTGTAGAGCTGTACTTCTGTCTTGTTTTTTCTTATGGGAATATGTAGGAACATCCAGTCGTAACTGACAAATTTTAGGAATAACTTCTCCACTTTTCCCACTGATTCTTCCCAAATTCCTCACCTTCCTATAGTTTGAGCTTCATACTTATACTCTTTTAAGAAATGTTGAAAAATAATATGTAAACCATTTTGCTTTACCTAAACTATTGGGATTGATAAAACAATGAATAACCACATTTTCATGAGGAGCATGCGGTGAATTACAGATTATGTATAAGGTACAAATGCCTGACTCATCATTGAACTGTTTAGTAATATCTGTCAATTAGTATAGATGTTTACAGCACTGTTTAGGCTCACTGGATGTATATATGGCCCTAGTCACTTAGAATAATTTAAGTTTCAGTCCATTTCCAGTGTTATTTGAGACAAACTTCCTGTTCAAACAAAACACTGTTAAGTGTTCTTTTATGGTTCACTTGCATTATTGATCGTCACAGAGAGGCTGATGTTATTTGGACAAACCAAGCACTGGCTAGGCCTTGCCACAGCTATCACGGAGCTGTAGCAGAAAATGGTCTTTATCAAATTCTGAACCACAGTGGTCAAAGCAAGAGCAGGAACACAGCCTGCCAGCAGCTGTCCAGCATCACTCCAGTAGTGGCGAACAGCATCATAAAGCTACATATCTACAAGGAAATATACTCCTTAAACAAAGACAACTTTTCAGCATCAGAAGAAAGTCATATGTCATTCATAAACAGCAAAGCAGCTAATGTGCCATCTCCCTTTTAAGTTTTAGTCCAGTGTTATGCCACACCATTAGAACAGCCATGGTTAGAATCCTCTGTGGGGTTCTGAAAATCAGGCCCCATGTGAGCAGGGCATTAGTTCCAATGTCTGATACACCACAAATGTTGCAACTTTTGATACACCACAAATGCTGCAACTTTTGATACACTACAAATGCTGCAACTTTTGATACACTACAAATGTTGCAACTTTTGATACACCACAAATGTTGCATTGCAATGTGTCAACTTTAACTGAATATTGGGCAAGCTGTAACGTGCAGCACATCCAGTGCATTGTTATTTTATGCTTTGAATGCAAACAGCTGGGAGTAATCTAACCACTTTCCTTTCATGACAACTAAGTTACCAAATGCACAAATAGGCATGGTATTATTAATCATAAATTGAATACACAACCTAGTCTGGGTTCCTTTTTATTTTGGCAGGCGTTTTGCTAACAAAGTACGGCTCCCTATGAATTAGCTGCCTGATTGTTGCTCACTGCTGTCAGCCACACTTCTAAAACAGTTTTCACCTAATACTCAGCATAAGCACTAACTTCACTCACTCATATTCCAATCATATGGTATGTTCATGTGTGTTAGGAGCAGGGAACAACACAGAATGCTTCAGGTAAACAGTGCATTAATTGCCAGACTGGGCTAAAAAAAGATAATGCAGCAAGTCTTACACCTCAGTGGTACTGCATAGCCACATTAAAACCAGATGGTTGGTTCCCTCAGTTTTATTGCACTAACATACCCATAGTAATCAAATTAGGGACCTAGTACCTGATTTTTCCCTTTTGTGCCACACTTGATGTCTGTGAACTTATCAAATGATCTACACTTTAACAAGCCATATTGTATCCCTGCTGACTCGGTCTACAAATTCAAACTTTACAGACTGACCATTATATTTTAAAATAAATAATTGTAGAAAGTTGTAAATATGTTTTCAATAACATCTGCATTTTAGATTTTAATTGTTAGGTATTTATACAAAGACAGTAAATATTTATCTGCTTGCCATCATTACATGTTCATACTTAATTTTTTAAAAATAACTGTTACTTAAAAATTGGGTTCTTTTGCATTACTTCACAAAACTTTGCAATGATCCATTCATTTGCACACAAACACATCCAGCACATAAATATAGAGGAACTAAGCTGTTACCTAAAGCAGCACTTCAGGAAGGGGGGCTTTCAACCGAACCCCAATACACCCTGTCCAACACACACACACAGAGAGACACACACACACTGTGCAATATCTGTATACTGTGCAATAACATTACTCTCATTGTCCAACATCCACTACTCACTGTACATGATCATCATTACTGTGCAATACTTAAACAATGTGCAATAACCCACACTGCATATCACACTGTATATAAAACCTTATTCAGCTATTTGCAACTTTTTGCACCATTTAGTATTTTATTTTTGTGTTATTTTTTCGACATACATGTCTGCACTGAAGGAGTTGCTTTTAATCTCATTGTACATGTGTATAGTGACAATAAAAGGCATTATATTCTACCCTGGAGAGATGTAGATCTGCTCTGAAAAGGAGAGGAATAAAGATCAGTAGGACTAAGCCAGAATATGTGTGTATGAATGAGAGGGAGGACAGTGGAATGCTGAGGGTGCAGGGAGTAGAGCTGGTGAGGGCGGAGGAGTTCAAATACTTGGGGTCTACAGTCCAGAGTAACAGGAAGTATGAAAGATTGGTGAAGAAGAGAGTGCAGGCAAGGTGGAATGGGTGGAGAAGAGAGGCAGGCGTGATTTGTGTGGAGAAGAGTGACAGGAGTGATTTGTGTGGTGAAATGGGTGGAGAAGAGTGACAGGAGTGATTTGTGTGGTGAATGGGTGGAGAAGAGAGGCAGGAGTGATTTGTGTGGTGAATGGGTGGAGAAGAGAGGCAGGAGTGATTTGTGTGGTGAATGTGTGGAGAAGAGAGGCAGGAGTGATTTGTGTGATGGAATGGGTGGAGAAGAGTGGCAGGAGTGATTTGTGTGATGGAATGGGTGGAGAAGAGTGGCAGGAGTGATCTGTGTGGTGAAATGGGTGGAGAAGAGTGGCAGGAGTGATCTGTGTGGTGAAATGG
>JBBIGA010000138.1:19415084-19432009 GCA_037576975.1 Alestes dentex
TTGAAGACTAACCTTGCCGCTGCATTCTGAATCAGCTGAAGTGGTTTGGTTACCTTCTGTGGAAGTCCAGTCAGTAGAGAATTGCAGTAGTCCAGTTTGGAGATGACCAGAGACTGGACAAGAATCTGTGCAGCTTTCGTGGTGAGAAAGGGCCGGATTCGTCGGATGTTGTATAGAAATGATGAACTGGAACTGGAACAGAGATTGCAAACCAGACCTTCTCGACCAGCATCAGTGCCTGCCCTTATAAATGCTCTACAGAATCAATGGGCATAAATTTTCACAAAAGCACTCCACATCCTTGTGGAACACTTTTCAAGAAGTGTGAATGCTGCTATAAAGGCAAACAAACATATTACACATACAAAGTTCCAATGCTGCAGTCTGTTCATTTGTAGCCTTCAAATCCTTCTATCTCAGACTGATATCAACCTCTTATGAACCCACACAAAGCACAATGCTGTATTATACACAATCCGCTGTATCTTTCAAGTCTTGTTTCTCACTACCGTCCAGCCCATAACACTCCGGAAGATGGTGACAGACGAGAAAGGGCTCAAACCACACAAAATAACACATTTAAACACTCCAAAATCACACATAATCACACAAAAGCACACATGACACACATAACACACATCTACCTCCCTCTAATGTCCCCAAAACACATTAAACAGGCCAAACTGGCCACTTACTCCCAACTGCAAAGGCTCATGGGAGCCAGTCCTGTGCCGCTCGCTACTATATTAGGGCTGGGCTAATATATTTACTTAATAAATTTACTTAATATTTATTTACTATATATTTACTTAATGCCGACAATTAGTTTATCGCGCGTTAACGCAGATTTTTTTGAAAGTTCGTTGCTTTTTTGTGTTTTTGTGTTCGTGGGTGCGCGCAGCACGCAGCTGTACGTCTTGGCTGGTTTTCGCGGGGTTCAGGCGTCCCATTACTTTTGTCTATATTATATGGACAAAAGTATTGGGACACCTGACCGTTACACCAACAGGGATTTTTATGACACTGCATTCAGATACACAGACTTCAATATGGAGTCGGTCCGCCTTTGCAGCTGCTATAATGGTTCTGCCCCCCCATGTTCCAGAACTATTCATCCAACATCAGTACCTACTGTTGTGGCTGAACAACACGATCAAATCCTCAAAGCAATGTTCCAGCCATAGTGTAAAGTCTTTCCAGAAGAGTACAGCAGAGAGAGAGGACAGATTCCCCATGATATTCTTGAATTCAGAAGAAACTTATGTCTAAAAACTTGAAAATTCTTATGACGGACAATACAAATGCCCACAAGTCAACATATATGGCCAATTTAATGGGACGCCTGACCATTACACCAACAGGGACTTAAATGACACCGCATTCTGATACATAGAGTTTCATATGGACTTGGTCCCCTTTTGTAGCTGCTATAATGCTCTGGACCCTGAGGGTAACTGGTTTTTCTACAACAAACTGACTTTAATTTTATATTTGATTTGATTACATTAATGTTTAAGTTGAGATTTACAATAAATATTTGAACTGCAGCTGTGTGACTGTGTTAAAGGGAACACTGCTGTTAAAAAGCACCTTATTTGTTTAAAGTGTTTGCAAACCAAATGTTATTGCACCTTTGTTCATATAGCAGTACCTTTAAAATAAATTATGCAACACACTACTTTTGAATTATTAAATTTTGCGTATAACAATGCGATTAATCGCACATAACCATGCTTTTAATCGTGATTAAATATATATACATACAGCATATAGGGATGAAAAAAGCACAAATAAACAATAAAAAAAAGTTAACCACTGAGAAGTTTATTCACAGATTCCATATTTGACAAACAATGTGGTATTTTTCCAAGCAACAACATGAGTTAGATAGTTCAGGTCAGTGTCCTACAGTGTTACTACAGACTATAAAATACTGAATAGCAGTCATTAATATTTAAGTATTTCTAATGTTTTCTTGTTATACCTTTTTGAAAATGTAATGTATTGTGTAGGGGTATTATTCATTTATTTTCGTATTATTTAGTATTATTTACTACAAGGGTAGGCCCAATGTGTATATTCAAAGAAAAGATGAAAAACAGATTAATGTAAGAGCTCACAAATGTTTCACTGTAATAAACTGACCTCCAGAGCTCAGAGGTCCCTTACTCTGCATTAACACTGAAACTGATAGTTAAATCTTGCAGGTTAGTGATTGAGCACAAAAGTATATGATCAGAAATATCTGAAAAGAACCACTTTCTTGTGCTTAAAGAAAACAACCACCCCCCACACCTCTTAAAACACAAACTATGCTGGTGAGTGAATAGAGTTTATCCAGTGTTATGAATAATACTGCCTTTGTTGCTGTCCTGGCCAGGACTCATGAGTTTCTAGCCAGTCTTAGCTGGGTGGAATAAGAGAAGCGAAGCTTGTTTGTTGGTCAGGGCCAGGCGGGGGGGGCTTCATGTTTTTCCCACCCCTCTGTTAGACCCTGTGTGCGTCACTGGCCCCGCCCGGTCCTGGAGCTGCTGGATCTTCACTGCCCCCCATTTCCAGAGCTCCAAAGCTGAGATCCTGAGTGTGTGTGTGTGTGTGCCAGTGTGGGTGCGTGTGTGTATTTTTGTTGATTTATTTTCTTCTCAGTTGCTGAACCGCTCCTGAATATGGCCTCCGACGGTATGGACGAGCGGTCCCCGCTGCTGCCAGCCCAGAACTCGGGCAGTGTTACGCCCACAGCGCCGCCGTACCTGCAGGAGGGCAGCAGCCCGAGAGGTAGGAGCCTCGGAAGCCGACCTGCTGAATCATTTTCGCGGCGTAGCGTGCCATCGACCGGCCCCTCCTCGTGGAGCTACATCCACCATGCAGCATGATGAGCTAAAGCTAGAGCTTTGGGGAAAGTGTAAATAAAGAGAGACAGGCCTGAAATGCTGCAGAGTTATATAGGGTGGTGCTGGGTGCTGGTCCTGGTCCTGGCGCCGGTGCCGGTGCAGCTTAGTCTGTTGGTGCATGGCCTGCACTGCATAGATATGACCATAGAGTGTAGAAAGTGTAAATAAAGGGAGAGAGGCCTGAAATAGACGGCCATGCTGCAGGTTTCTATGGGTGGTGCTGGTGCTGGTCCTGATCCTGGTGCTGGTCCTGGTGCTGGTGCAGCTTAGTCTGTGTCTGCACAGCCTGCATTGTATATATATATGACCGTAGAGTGACCAGTGCTCAGCAAAAAGGTTTTTTAATCCGTATTGAACCTGAATCATCACGAAGCTTGATCATAGCTACTGGCTGAATCCTTGTAATGACATGTAATGACACCATAGTGGTCACTGCCATTGTTTTCCCTTTGCTCTTTGTCAACAGTGTGATGGGCCCTGGCCAATCCTTATCAACCCAAAAAATGAAAAAGCAAAGGAACTAATTAAATTGCATCTTTGTAAGATCATGACTGATTTCCCCATTATATGGGTTTATTATACAGTGGGGAGAGATCATATGTTGTCTAAGACTACATTCGTCCATTTCCAAGTATTCCTCCACCTCGATTTATAATCAGTAATCACATGTTAAAATAAGTCTTGCTGTAGATCTAGGTCTAGTGATCTGCAGACAGGTGTGCTTAATCCCATAGTCCTCATAATTAGGCATGCATGTCCATATCTGATATATTGCATGCACACATCTTCCGATGCATCAGCATTTATGTAGTGTTGAAACTAGGACTACAACAGCATGACATAGGAATTTTCACATTGATTTCTATGGGCTTACAAATACCATAAAATTAATAAAATGTAGAAATATTCGCATAGTAACCCAGTGTTGACTAAACATTTTCTCTTCCAGAGTCATGAGATATTAGTTTGAAATATCTAAACATGTGTCCAGTGATTGTTTCTTTAAAATCAATATCTGCTGATACTGATCAGATTTCAGTTATTATTGTACAACCCTACTCATAACATCCCATTGCTTTCCTCTGTATGATACAGCTAGTGCTAGAGGCTTTTAGTAAATGACACAAAAGACATGTAAAAGGTAGATACAAGCACAACAGATAATTTGCACCGGCTGAGACCTGCATACAGAACGATGTGGCCTCACAGTAATGTGCCTACTTGAATGATCAATCAATTCAGGGCCTCTGGCGTTTGTAGGGCCATGCTTGTAGAGATCTAAACCATAGTGCTCTCCGCCTTTCTCATAAGACCCCTCTTGTTTGCAAAGTACACGCTGACAGCTTGTCAGAGGCACAGTAATGGAGGTTGAGAAATGTTCCCTTTGAACAGTATGCTGGATGCTTTATCTCCTGCCCTGGTATTTTCTAATAACCGGGATTAGAGCTAATTCTGTTTCTTTTTGACCACAAACTTTTACTCTCATTGGATGTATGAAAGGGATTAGTCAGGGCTGCTGAGGAAAGAACTGCTGAGTTGGACTTTACTCAGTGTAGAACATTGTAGTCCATTTTGTTGAGATGGTTGTGCGCTTAATGAACATGTACACTTGGACATTGCAGCTGAAACAAGATCAGTATACTCTGATATTAGAGGGCCCTGACCATGACCTTGAATTAACATATTATTATTGCAGTATGAAATGTGACCATTGTCACTTACAGGGATATTCAGATTTATCAAAAACCTTTTGACAACCTTACTTTTTCACAGCTGCGGTTATAGGTACCAGATGTCTAAAGTAATTAATGTACATCGCATATTGATATTGTGCCCACTGGTTCATATCATAACCATTGTAAAGCCAAAAAACTTCTCTATAGTGCACATTTCACAGTAAACCATTCTGAAGTCATTAAACCTTGACGTTGCATCTCAATGACAAAAGTAAGTATTAATTCTGAAGGTGCTGTAATTTCCTTTTAATGTTCCACCTGGAAATATATGCAGCAGTCTAGATTTTTGGTAGTATAACTATAGTAGGTTACAATTAGCTCCAAAGGTATTTTCGACAACATGACACGGAGACATACCACAGACAATCAGGACCAACTGAGATCTGAACATTACTTACTCATACAGCACATTGGCTTCGTTTGCTGGCTTAGTTCTGGGGAAGCTGGGGTACATTATCAGCAGTTTTTAGTTGGGGTTATAACAATGCAGGCTGTGTTGTCATGAGAAGACAAGTCAGTTTAAGTCTCAGGTCAAAATTATCAGAGTTTATGTGGGTTTTGTAGTGTTTTTCATGCTGATTTCAAATCTGTGTTTTGTTTTTCCCTAGCACTTACAGTTTTTATGATGAAGCTGGTTATATATTGCATGATAGTGGTATAATTAGCATATAATAATCATATTATAAGCATTTTTAAAGAAACAGTGGTAGCTGACTGACACTGATCATTATATCTATGCCACAGTGTCTGACTTCGCACTGAAAAGCTTGAAACAGTTACTTGACTGGTGCCTGCGGTTTAATGAAAAACGCATGTATGTCTATTGCAAACTAAAATTTACTCATACTTCAATAAGTTGATGTGACTGAAAAAAACTGAAAGCAGATCTGAAATCAGCATGAAAACCCGGTTTAGAAAAGAGTGTTGTGGTTTCTGATGATTACCAAAAAAAATAATTTACTTAGGCATACTAAGATTTTTTTTATGATAAGCAATTAATAACAAATGTATTCATTATTACAGTAGAAACTGGGACAGTATGCAGATTAGTATGCAGATTACTAGTAGGTTGTGGAAAGTACACTCACTTAAATATTTTAGGGTGAGTGAGTGACCTCTAGCTGAAATTCTTACGTCTCTCAGTCTGTTTATTGTAGGAAGTTTTCTGCCATGGCCAGATTTGAGAGTGGACAACAGCTGCGTCCAGGGTTCAATGCTCTGTGTTGGGAATAGACCTCTCATTTTACATGCAATGCAAGGTAGTGTTGGAGAAACTAAACCCCGACTTGCCAGGAGCGACAGATGCTATATTGGTTTGTAAGGCAAAATGCCCACAAGTGTATTGCACGGACATAAACATGCAATTCTCCGTTTAAATGCGTTTTATCGTCACATATCTTGGAAATGAAGCACAATTACAAAATTAAACATCCTTTTAGTTTGCATTAAAATATTCTGAAACCATCTGTCCTTTCTGAGTTAAACTAAGAGATCCCTGTACCTCATGATTAGATTGCCGCAGTCCATGCAAAATCCTAGCCAGTGACTTTCAGAAATGATTCTGTAGGCACCTACTCATTCTCTGTAGACCTCAGTGGAGATCACCAAGCTAAATGTGGTGCATGTGTGAGGGAATAGAGCTGTTAAATCTGTTGGAGAATTTGTAGCAGTCAGAGCCAGGTTTGAATGATGAAAGGAAGGAAAATAAGAAAAGAAATACATGGTAAGAATTACTTTTGGACTGTCAATTTTTACTAGCTTATACAATATTTGGGGCCAGTAATGTGCAGTCGTATGGAAAAATGTGGGCATATGACACATCCTCCCCAGACAATGCACTTCTGCAGCCCTAAATTCATAATTACTGTCCATTAGCTGATTATATTGGGGGAAAAAATAGAACATGTCCAAAGGTTATGACACATGATGATGTTGTTTTCATGTTAGTCAATGCAAATAAATAGAAATTATGCACTAATATTAGCAGAAAGATTGCGTGTCAAGTCAGATTGATTTATATATTGCTTTTTACGACTGACTTTTGTCGCAAAACAGCTTTTACAGATTCCATTCTGAGCATTTAGTGAGCAAGCCAAGGGCAACAGAGGCAAGGAAAAGCTCCATAAAGTGTCAGCTGAGGATAGCAAGAAGGAATTGAAGAATATCACAGTGGAGAAGACTGAAATGTGTAAGGAGCAGAAGTCTGCCAAGTTAATCAGTTCTAGGAGCATTTAGAGGAGCCCCAGCTTATGTTGAAATATCTGAGTAGTAGTAGCTTTGCTTAGTGAGTGATCTGTGGTGTTCACGAGGACAGGTGAGCAAGAGACTCTGGTGATTGTTAACATTAACTAGAAGGTTATTCCAAAGCTGGGAGGCCCTGTATGAAAATGCTTTTCCCCTTGCTGTAGCGTTCATAATTCTAAGAAGCTGCCGCTTTGAAGCTGAAGTTTTTGCTGGAACATCCTGACAGCAGGGCATTACAGTAATCTAGTCTTGAGTATAGAGCATTTCTTAGCAATATTTAACGATGAAGAAAGGCTATTCTAGTTATATTACCTAAAGGTACACCGAAAGGTAGATCCATATCTTTAGTGACATTGAGATTTTTCTCGGTTGACACTTCCAGTTGAGAGTAACTGAGAAACTAGGATGGTCTAGGATTAAACCTAGATCTTTGTTTGTTTCTTTCCTTTTATTTCCCTTTACACTATCATCGGTCTTGTCTAATATCTTAGTTTTTGTCTGTTTAGCTGATATATATCCTGCAGGCCAGAGGTCTGGCCTTGGGAAAAACTGCTAACTGCTTTTTCAAAATTTCATTAAAAGAAAACATTAGAAATGCTTTAAAAAATTAACTGAGTGGTTTTCAATATTGTGTAGTCTCAGGTAGCACATTTAGCCAAAAAGGTTCAAACAATTGGTTTTGGTATCAGGTCTGTCTTTAGTGCTTTGTCATTCACTTTGTGTTGGATCATAAAAAAAGAAAAGTATCACTCAGTTCTTCAACATCACACAATTCCTTCTGGTTTACTTATCATTGGACAAAATTTCATTCTTCTACAGGATAGTGATGCCAAGCATTCCTCAGAATTGTGCCAGAATTATATCCAGTCCAAAGAAAAGTTTAACGTCTTGAGAATTCTGTCTTGGCTTCCCCAGTCTCCAGATCTTCTTGCATTGAGCTGCTTGGTACAAGCTGGACCGACAAGTTCAACATGAGCGTCAGTGCAAATGAGACAGAACTGTTTGCATGTTTGAAAAGGTGCTAAGAGGTTTTGAACACAAGTTATGTTTCATTATGTTTTTTTGTTTTTGGTTAGTAGTTTTTTTATTTTAATCCGACCCAAACCTCTGGCATGTAGTGTAGATAACTGTACCCAATGGCAGCATGTGTAATGTTTATAAAGAGGTCCTAGAACAGAACCTTGTGGGACTCTACATTTTATTTTTGTATATTCCAACATATCACTGTTCACTTTTGAGCACTCAGGCATGATTTTAACCAGGATAGGTCTGTCTCTAGCTTGTTTAATTTATTTATCAGTGCGGATTATGACGCCAAAGCAAAACCAGCAGAAATACACAGCCTTTATCAGAAGATAATTTACTATTTCCGCTATGCCTGTTTGGTGAACTGTAGGGCTGAGATGAGGCCGAAAACCAGTTTGAAGTATTTCTCACACAGGATTCTTATGGATTACTTAGATGATGGACTACAACTTTCTCTAAACAGAAAAAGGTCTGTAATTTGATATTTTACATGGATCAAGATTAGATTGGCTTAGTAAATAACCAAGGCTGTGGATGAGTTTATAATTGCTAGAAGAGGCCTGGTGATTACTGGCAAAATTCCTTAAAGTCATTTTGAAGGAATTGAATTGAGTATGCAAGTAGAAGGTTTTGATGAGGAGATAATTAATAATAATAATAATAATAATAATAGGGTAATAAGCTTTTTCTTTTGAACTGTATTAAAGGACGCCAGTATCTCTAAATGTGTGCTCTAGAGCAGCGGCCCCCAACCTTTTTTTGGACCAGTTTTATGTAAAACAATATTTTCACGTATCTATATGTATCTATATATTTATAGATACAACTAAAAACAAAGTGCATAAAATTATGAAGAAACTCCCCAGACATTTGTTTTTTACTCATTTATGCTAGCAGGTGGGCTAAATTTTTGGTGTACCGTACCACGTTTCAGACTCTGATAATCAATAAAATATTTTTTGTTCTGTCTTACTGTGCGGCCCGGTACCAAATGACTCACGGACCGATACCGTGAGGACCTCCGCTCTAGAGGATGTGTTAATTTCCACTTAGAAAAAATTCTAAATATAAATGGGTTGTGGGTGTTTTTTGTGTATGACTCTATGCCCTGTCACAATTTATGAAATTTGTAGTAAAATACATAAATAAATATCAAATACTTGTTATAATAAAAACATTCTTAATTTTGATTAATCAGTAAAATGAAAGGAGAACATCTATGTCACACACACACACACACACACACACACACATATGTAATTATTGCAGTGCATTGACAGTTTATTTACAGGCAGAATAAAGTAGTCCAGTCTTTTAAAAATGTTCGTTAGAAATGATTGCTCTGCAGGGACAGAGCTGCATGGCAAGCGCAGAAATATTCATTGACATTATTTTGGCGTTTGTTTGACCACATGATCACTCACAGGAACGCATGATGTTAACATTTGACATCCACAGCTGACAGAGCACTTCCTGTAAATGAGCATGACTTGTTTTCTCACTTATTTGCAAGATTTGTAACTACATTTTTACTTATCACAGATTTAGTTAATTAGCCAAGACATGTTTGCAGTCCAAGTTTAGCTTCTTCTGTATAGAAATGGAGCCACAAGGCTAAAGTTGCCAGCAGATTAAGGTAGTTCAGATTCATTATTGTGGTTTATGATGAAGTGCGATACGAAAATGAACAGATTTCCATTTTAGACACATTCAAGATGTATTATCAGGTACATATTTAGCTATAATCAGCATAATTGGAAATGTTGCCAAGTTTGTGCAAGTGTATCACTGCTGAAGATAAATTTTCCAGTACAGTCTTGTGACTGCATTTTTCTTTTGTCAGAATAAACCAGCTCAACTGGGAATCCTGGTCTGTGGCATCTTCAAATAACGCAGCACAAGATCACACCTGTTACACAAGGATGCTTATTGTCAAAAAAGACTGATCTGGCGCAGCACTCACACTCCTGAGGCGGTTTGTGAAAACACCTTGTTGTCTAAAACAGCTGACTGTTACGTTCGGTTACACAGTGAAGTTTTATTTATTTGTATCATTTGGAGTCTGTCATACAGAGACCTAAACCACATCAGCACGCATGTTCCATTTTAATGAAAAGCTGATAAAAAAAACTTGATAAAAGTGACCTTCCGTTTAATTGACACCTCTTTAAAGAACCAATTTCTGTAAATCAGTCTAAAGTATCTCCACTTAAAGCGAAGTCTGTAGAATTAAAGATATTTCTCAATCCAAGATGAGGACTATTTGTGGATGTGGAGCAGTGAGTAGATGCTCTGTGTGTGGCTGCAGCCAGAAATGCCTTTAACAAAGCACACAATCCCATGTTAAAACAAATCTGTTCTATAACATTAAGCTTTGTAAAGTAATCACTAAAGCCTTTCTTCATGTACCCCAGTGCCAACTTTTGATGCAGGGGGAGGTGTTCATTAACTGTAGTCTGGCATGAGGTTGCAGTTGTGATTGAAACAGTGTGTCATTATCATGCAGGCCTACTCATGCTTGTCCAATGATTTTGACATCAGTAGAGAGAAAATGCCCTCTGAATGATTGGCACATTTTTAGAAAGGCCTGAAAGAGAATGTCATGAGTCAGGGAGTCAGACATTTCAGCTGTGTGATCCACATCCTTCCTCATTACTCTAGCTGCTCCGCGTGGACAAAAGTCTTCCTATTTATTTGCTGTGTATTACAGTTGCCATAAGACTATGGCTGCACAATATATAATTTTCTTAATCGTTATCATAACATCAGTTTCTGCAATACTGATATCACAGAAGCCTGCAATATGCAAATAAGACTCTAACCAATCACAGTGTTTCCGGCTGTTGAATGGTTAAATATTTGATTTATTACCTTACATCTCATTTCAAATCTTTTAATCATTTGCATTTTTCTTTACTTTATTATCAGTTTTTACAAAACTTGTTATCACCAACTGCCATTTACATTCTTGTTCTACTGTAAAACGACCTCTTTGGAGATTCAAGGTTTTATTCCAGCAGTGACAAAGTCTGGATTACTCTCCAGTATATATTTTACGTCAAGAGCATGTGCCCACCAAACTCATCTGGCATCTGTGTTAAAGTTTAAATACTTAGTCATTCACATGCTGTACTGACCTCAATAGGGGCATTAGTAATGGTATAATGATCCCATGTCTAGACTTCGTCAAGATGGCTTTCCATAGTGAAAAAAGTCCTTCTCTGACAACTTGGCACAGTATTTACTTATTAGCCTAGTCAAGCCTCTAATGCGGGATTTACGTGTTGATTTTGATTATATAGCATTTAATTACTTACTACAGTACTACCTCACACAATACACTCTATTATTTTAAACAACAAAGTGGTTGACTTGCAGTAAAGCTGGTTTAGCTTTGTTGCCCCCATTGCCCCCTTTAAACTCATAGATTTCCACATCCAATAGTGAGTGCTTTCTTTACTATCACTCGTGGAAAACTACAGAAAAAAACATATATTGACTCGTAATGGCTTGTACAAAGGACTGCTTTGACTGTCCATTATTTAAAGCAGAGCTTCATAAATGATTCAGGCTTTTTCAAGGGTTTTTCATGTGTCAGGAGAGTGTGAGGCACAGTGTAACACTTATTAATGTAATCCATTCAAAGGAATTTTGTATTTTTGATGAAAGGAGCACATGAATCCCTGCTAGAAATAAAATGATAAACTTTAATTCCAGCACGCCAACTGTTTATGAACTATTCAGCCACAAGGGGAGGAAGTGCAGATGTTACAATGTCTGAAAAATTGATGCAAACATAATTAATTTAATCCAATTCTGTGCTGTTTGAACTAGACAAATTTTCCAGCCTAAATACATGAAACGTTTTGGAGGCTTTTGGTATGTTTGTTTTTTAAAGCAACAATATGCACTGTGATAAATATGACCTGTGAAAAGAAGCTTTGTCAAACACTCACAGCTTTATTTTAAAGTGGCAAATATCAGAACAAAAACCTGAAATGTATTTTAATTACATGAAATTCATTTTCTGAATAATTTGAATTTATATTCTGAAAATATGGACTTCTCTCCAGTGAGGGCTGTACTTTGTCCTCTCTATCGTTCACTTTAATTTATTTACACATTACAGACACCAGGAGTGTGAACTTTGTATTATGGTATTAATACTGAGGTACCTTTAGAAAGATATCTTTGTCAATATTCATAATTCACGGATCACGTTGCATTGCAGCAAATGTGAAAAAATGTAAAAAAGTTATTTTATACGTCATTGCAAAGATTGCTGTTATTTGACCTGACTACAGTTCATTTCCACAGTAAGCAGATTTGATCAAAAAGCAAAATGTGAATTTAGTGTATTTTGATCAGCTGGGTTGAAACAAACATATTAAACAAAAAAAGCAAACGCTTCACTGAAACATCTTAACTCTTGGTGCCACAACATATTCAGCTCCCAGTAATATATTTGTTAGCTAAGAAGCTAATGCCTACACTCAAGAGATACATGTTTGCCTGGACACGTTTTTATCATTTTGTGGTATTAGAAAGACAGCAAAGATTGTCCACTTTAGGCGGGTACTGTAATATGTACATATAATGATCAAAAAAGGACAATTAAATTGTTAATTGCAATAAATTCAAATGGCAATAAATCATGACCGAAATGTTCATGATTGTGGTAGGCCAAGCTATGGGAGTATGAGAAGATGACCGAAAGCATGTTGGATAAAGTTTGTGTTTCATTTTTTGCTGTTTTAAGTTCATGTTTGTCATTCCCGCTGTGGAATGACAAACATGCTCTTTGTTTGTGTTTTTCTGCCCATTAGCTGAGCTTCCTCCACCCTACACAGCCATTGCAAGTCCAGATGCAGGCGGTGTGCCGGTCATTAACTGCCGAGTGTGCCAGTCTCTCATAAACTTGGATGGGAAGCTCCATCAGCACGTGGTGAAGTGCACTGTCTGCAACGAGGCCACGGTAAGAAGGCCTTTTATCATCCACCATGAATGCTTAGTCATCCGCATCTTAACTCCTACTCTCTCTCCTTCTCACTCTCTCGCAGCCACTCTCCCTTGCTCATTTTTTCTCCCATCTGTGGATCGATCTCCCTCTGGGTTCAGGGTTCTAGCCACTCTAAGATCACGACTGATGTCTTGAAACAAGGCTACATTAAACAGGAAGAGAAAATAGCTTCTGGCATCTTTTCTCTCTCTCTCTCCCTCTCTCTCTCCCTCTCTCTCTCTCTCTCCCTCTCTCTCTCCCTCTCTCTCTCCCTCTCTCTCTCCCTCTCTCTCTCTCTCTCTCTTCCTCTTTCTCCCGTTCTGGGCTTTGAGCTACACACGCTTCCTCAACCTTCCTGCATTCTTTTTCCTCTTCTGAGAAGAGGTTATTGCAGTTTTATCAGTGCAGCTCATGTCCTAAACTGTAATTTGGCTACAGCATGTCGTCCACATCAAGGGCAATATTAGTACTCTTTCAATGAATGTCTAAGACAGAGCAGATCATCATTAGAGATCTGGAAGCTCTTGGTAGCTCTTTACGAAATTCAGGCACACACTAATTTAATTAACATGCAAATCAGTAACAGTTTGGCTACAATTAAATATTTTCATTGTATTTATGTTTGCAACCATTTAGAGAACATACATGTTTTTTTAAAGCTACTGTTTTCTCTGCTTACCTTCACTGCTTGCCACTGCTTGTGTTGCCAGATAGCGCATAATCCCTTGTTTGCAACAAACAATGAAAATTATTGTTTCCAAGTGATGTTTTACCTTGTAGTATTACAATTCAGTTTATTATATAAACTATATATAAAGGACAAAAAAAAAATCATGCTATAATCAGTAATAAATTAGCAGTAGTAAAAATAATAATGCTCATCATTATCGTCATTATCATCTTATTATTATTATTATTAGTAGTAGTAGTTTTAGTAGTAGTAGTAGTAGTAGTAGTAGTAGCAGTAGTAGGCAGTTGTGGCCCTTGTCACAACAGGGCCTTTGAATAAGGGTTTAATAATGTGTACATTTGCTTTGAGGATTGTGCATTAATGCATGTTGCTGTTGTTGGAGCAGCAGATCATTAACCAGTATGAAATGATTTGTCTCACTGATTAAACAGTAAAATATTCTTTATATGAATTTAAAACAAAGACTCTCAAATTATTGCTCACCCAGGACAACTGCCATTTTCCTTTGTCACTAAGCAACACAGCAGCCAATCGTGTCGTCTGCTTAGTCATGTAGACGTGGTGGTGCTGCCAAGTGCTCTGGGATGCTTAACAGAGCTTCATAGCAGGGAGTTCAAAATGATGCAGTGGCAAATTTCACACTTTTTGGAGGAAGGTGTGTGTAATCCTTTCAGTTTTTAGTCTCTTTCACATGTACATGGAGAAATCAGCTCCATATGATGTAAATGTAAATGCAAATGCAAAATAGCCCTTCTTTCTCTTCTGCCTTTCTATTTATTCCAGTTTTAAGCTTTTGTGTCAAATGAATGTAGAAGCTATGTCCTAGATTTGGCTGCCATTGGCCAGTTTAATCTCAGCTTAGCTATATCAAATATTCAGTAATTTATGGGCTGCATTGAACTCAAGAAGGGATATTGGTAACAGCATGGTGTTCTGACTCAAATGAGAGAGCTTTCTGTGTTTGGTTAAATCTCCTGAGCTATGACTCAGCACAATATCCAGTAATTAGCCTTGCTGAGGCAATAATACAGTATCTGTATATTTGATGTAATGATGGAATTATTGTATGGTGCAGCTGGTGAGGCATGCTTACAGAACATATTTCCATAGAATTCAAGGAGATCATTGCCAGATAAGATAAACTAAATGGCTCGTGCTATAAAATCTGTTTTTGAAAGTGTCTGGGCAAAGGCTCTTAATGAGATTTTAGGCTTAGACTTTGCGAAATGAAATACCAAAAGATGAGAATAGTAATCTTATTTTTTGCAATACATGCATGATTTTTGTGGGCTGGACAATGTATTGTTTGTTAAATATTGTTGCAGTATTGACCTTTTCAATACAGATCTTGCAAAAAGCTGCAGTATGCAGCTGAGCCATTTTCAGTGTGTGCTGGGGACATCCTGATTCCAGATATTCAATTTAATTGTATGTTTTGATGAGGCAAGGCAGTCACCAATGCAGTAAATTTTTCTCCAGCTGAATAATGTCACATCAACAGGTTAGCAGTGTGTATTGCAAAGTATGTCTCACCTTCATTGTGTAACAACATAATTTTGTTCATGTTGTCTGACTATTTCCTCTTTTATAGCCTATCAAAAACCCACCGACAGGAAAGAAGTATGTTAGATGTCCCTGCAACTGCCTGCTAATCTGTAAAGACACGTCTCGAAGGATAGGATGCCCTCGACCCAACTGGTAAGTGTAAGAAAGGCCAGCCTGACCACAGCCTGACTGTATGCGAGCAGGCCTTTGGGGGTGGTGTCGAGTGATCATTGTGCTAGTAAGTGAAACAGAGGCACTCAGTTCTTTGAAGCACAGATAAATAGATGAAAAAAGGGGTCAGAGAGAGCAAGACTCAATCCATTCTTAACTGTGCTGTCAAAGTAAGCTACAGAACAGAACGGCGGCTTACACACATGGTGAAAGAAAAGAACTATGAATTTGACTTTATTTTTTTTATTGACCCCCAGCAGACGAATCATCAACTTGAGCCCAGTGATGGTGATCCCGGAGGAGCAGCCAGCGCAGCCGGCTCTTCCTGTTCAGCCCGAAGGCATGCGTGTGGTGTGCGGCCACTGCGGCAACACATTCCTCGTACGTACAGGAGACCACATTCTTTAAAAATAAAGATTTTTTTAACGAAGCATTCCATGCAAAATTGACAGAAACATGGTCAAGCTCCGCAGATACAGCCAACATACATGTTTGCGTGTAATACGTGTTCTCATGTAATACATGTTCAGGTGTAATACATGTTCGCAATGGAGAAGTGATATTAGCATACTGCAAAACAACATGGACAGCAGTTAATAATTATCTGTGTGGAAAGTTTAAACTGATTTGTTGTAGGTTTCATGGTTTTAAACCCTTCAGAAAGGATGGCATTCACTTCCCTACTCTCAAGTCACATGACCTAATTTGTTTGGGAATTTTGTTTTATTCCCTCAAGCTATCTTCACAGTTGTCTTCAAATAGTTTTGCATGGAATGCACTTTTTATGCTGCCATATGTAGCAGAAGACTAGAAGCCCTCATTGCTGTAGACATTGTTCTCAACGCTCCTGTTATGCCTGTGGCCTCTAGGGCAGTGATGCTGCGTCCCAGCCTTCCTCTGGCCTGCCTATTGATGGTGCCTCTGCTCCCTTCAAGGTTCTAATTCTCAGACCGCTCAGTCCTCCACCAGTTTTTTTTTGTGGAAGGACTGAATAACAACCCAATTAGTTATCATAAAAAAGGCAAATAACTGAAATCAGCATTCCACTGATCTGCCCTACAAAGGCAAGATGTATTAACTAATGCATCAGATTTCAATCAAACCATCTTTACCTTCACATGAAGAACACAGTTTAACGGTACCTGGTTTGCTAGTCTCGTGGGGCCTAAATAATTTCAGGGCTAAATGTAGGTGGGAACAAACTGAATGTGAAATTACTAAGGCAATCCACATCATTGTGAGGGCGGAGCTCAAAGTAAGGGGTGATGATGCGCACGTCGGTACTGTCTAATGGACAACCTGTTGTTAGTGCATAGATATAAAGGCAAAAAAAAATTCCCTTAAGCATGTAGATGTGTGTCTGGTGTGAAGACAGCATATTACATGCAATAAAAGTAAATATAAATCTTGCAAATGGAAGTCTGGTTCATTTAAACCAGAATACACTGTAGCGTTAAATATCATTGGGCTAGTGTTAAAAGGACTGGGAAGAGAGTAGACCCTGCCCTCTCTCTCTCTCTCTCTCTCTCTCTCTCTCTCTCTCTTTCTCTCTCTCTCTCTCTCTCTCTCTCGCTCTCTCTCTCTCTCTCTCTCTCTCTCTCTCTCTCTCTCTCTCTCTCTCT
>JBBIGA010000138.1:19432109-19448453 GCA_037576975.1 Alestes dentex
CTCTCTCTCTCTCTCTCTCTCTCTCTCTCTCTCTCTCTCTCGCTCTCTCTCTCTCTCTCTCGCTCTCTCTCTCTCTCCATTGAACTCCTGGCCCCAAAGCCCTTACCCCAGAGGTAGTCATGCATGCGTTTATACAGAGTTTGATATGCAATTTGTTTTGCATATATAATTTGTTAACATAAACTAAACCCCACAACCAGATATACAGTGGCTGTAGTTCAGCTAGAAACCTGGTCAAGCTTGGAGAGAGTTTTAGAGGGGCAGACCCTTGATTTTGCCACAGTCCAGTACAAAGAGTTTAACAAGTTGTTCTCAGGCATACATTCTTGGTATCACATTTGGCCCTGCGAGACTACCTGTTTACACCATGTTTACATGACATCTTCCATCACATTACTGCATTTTGCCTTTGAAATATATGAAATCACTTAATTTTACCCCTACAAACTGAATGACTCATAGAGGCTGCCATCCTAGAAGTTGATTTTGATTAATCAGAGATAGTCTTTCTAACTCATTTTAGCACTCTAATTTGGACTGATGCCAAATTAGAGGTCCAGTTAACCCAAGAGTAGATTAGTCGAGTGAGTGGGCAACTTTTTCTTTTTACTTTTATATTTGCTTTCACTGTGTGCTCTTTCAAAACGCTTTTTTCTGTGTTCGACCCACAGTGGATGGAGCTCCGATTTAATACGCTGGCCAAGTGCCCACACTGCAAAAAAATGTGAGTTACGTTGATTTTGTTGTCATGTACCTTAATGTCAAAACGTACTGGCTCAGTGATGACAGAGAGGATTGTGTGTCCAGGTTCTTGCATTATAAAAAGTCTGATTCAAATGTGTACATCATTTCCGCATGAGCAAATTACATTCAGCATAATCACTAACACGAATATGTTAGTTGTGAGACAAAATTTGTCATATAATTTATTCATGTGGAAATTGGGTACATTTTTGAATCAGAGTATTACTTTTCACAGTATACATGGAGTCCCTCATGAGTGGAGTTACTGTGCCTGTATTCAACCGTACCGGCATCCGATTTGCAATTCCCAGGAAGCAGCTCATAAATCTAAACGTGTGACGCGCATTACTGGCACGAGGTCAGGCCTCAGTTCCACAGGGTAATGTGGAGGTAGAGAGAGAATAAATAAACTCAGGGTTTATTTACTGAGTTTGTTGTGCCAGTAATGTGATGCCATGGACAGTGCCCAGCCTGCCAGGCTCCTCTAAGTGGTCCGAGAGCACGCTCTTACTGACGTAATATAACCCCAGAAGTGCACATGGTGATGATGCTGCAAAACAGAACTACCACTGAGGCACCAGATGTTACAACTGGCACAAATGAGAAGTTAACAACAAAGTTCTGTTAGTGGGAAGAGGACGAGGGAGAAAGGAAAAGAGGAAGATAGAGAGAGGAGGAAAGAAAGAGGCTTAAGCACCTTAAGCCATCTGATTTGTTGTGATTTCAAAAGAATGTTTCAGAACCCAGTCACATGAGAGGCATGTGAAGGGTCCTGCTGAGTCTTAACCGGACCCAGCAGGGATAGGAAGGAGCCATGTGACTGCTGACGAAATCCTCAGCTGATTACAAGCGTTCGTAAAACAGGCTTTCCCACCATTCTCCCCCACCCCAGCCACCCACCCTGCCACCCAAGTCTACCACAGCCCTCGGAGAGCAGAAGGCTGTTTATATAGCAGACCAAGTCATGCCTGGAGAAGCATCAATTCAAATGTCAAAACAATTATGTGGTTCCACTTTTTATATTTATTAAAGTGTATTCCAAAAAAGCTGCTTTGTCAATTTAAATGTAATTTTTCCTTAGGAAGTTTTCCAACAACTCTCGATTGTTAGGTTACCTGGCTGAGTAAATTATGAAAGTTTGTCAATAGATGTAGATTAGATTAGTAATTGGATTAGAGTTATCTAGTGTTAGGTCAATAACATTTTTAGCCTAAACCTGTACTCATTTTATAATGAAAGTAAAGACATCAGACACATTAAATTAAGTGGCATTTGTTGTAAAACGACCATGACTGTCATGTCCTTTTTGCTTACCAAAAAAAGGTTGTTATTGCATAGAATGAGTACAACAATATAATCGAATACATTGTAGAATAGAATAGAATAGAATAGAAGAAGATGGTTAGACTTTTGATGGGGGATGTGTTACACTATAATAACACCCATAAATCTAAGGGTTAAATAATTCTGGCTTTAGATTTGTTTGTGGTGTTTGGGCTCATTATGCTCAAAACATATAATCCTGTATGTCATCCTTGTCCTCAGCTCATCCGTTGGCAGTGCCCTGCCTAGGAGGCGCTGTTGTGCCTACATCACAGTAGGAATGATCTGCATTTTCATTGGAATTGGTTTAACAGTGAGTACTCATCCCAACCACAACGCTGTCTTTGTTTTGTTTTCCCTCCACCTAACCACACACACTGTTCGAATGTATTTCACAGGAAATTTGCCTTAGATTTGCTTCCAGTCTTACTACTAATAATAATTAAGCAAACCATATTATTTATAATACCAGATTAATTATGTGTGAATGAATTTGCATCACTCTTTTTCATAGTTTGTTGATTTTTTTGACCATATTTCAACAACATGAGTATAGGATCCTTTTTTTTTTTTTGAGAAACAACTGAAACATTCATGTTAAGAGTTCATCTTTAGTATTTAATACCAGTGTTTCAAGATCTGGCCCTCTAAGAATGGACCACTGCCAGGACAGCACAAGATTCAAATGCTACACAAAAGAGCTCAAGTAAAGGAACTTTATTGAATGAATAAGCTCTCTTTCAGTGACTTTAGATTAACAGAGAGAATTAAACATAATCTCAACATATTTTGCGCCCAGTTAAAAATAAGCCACTTTGCTTTGCCCCATTTTAGAGCAGAGCCTACATTCACTGAAAACCTATGTGTGAGAGTGTTGACTTATTTGTTGCTCTCACCTGAGAATTGTCGTCTGTCTCATTCTCATTCTGTTTTTTTTAGGTGGGCACTCAAGACTTTGCTAGCCGTTACCATGCTACCTACGTTTCTTGGGCCTTTGCGTATCTGCTGGGTCTTATCTGTCTGGTACGGGCCTGCTACTGGGGAGCGATTAAAGTCAGCTATCCAGAGAACACCTTCGCATAGACAGTGTCCATCATCGAATGAGTCCTTTAAGTATTTTGTTTTATCCTGATTTTAACAGGTGTACATTTGAATGGTCGTTCAATGTAGGAGAAGTAAAATCCAGTCTGGGGATCTGAGGTGAGAGAATGTTGAGACTTTAAACCTGATTGGTTTTGTATTTATTGAAATGGTTATGATGAATTAGAATCATAAATGATGAACACTGAAATCTGAAGGAAGTATTGCTGGCAATTAATAAAATGCTGATCAGATGGAATCATCGAGGTCTGCTTGGTGTGCCTCATGGATTCAGGCAGGCTGTGACCCCTACTGGATGGACAGTGTATACATGTTAACGCATTTTGTTATTGACCTGACCAAAAGAGATGATGATCTTTTTATGAACAAGTTGCCCATTGCACTACACCTTTATGCAATTTTTATGTTCTGTTGCTGCTAGCCATTACAGCTGTAAAAAGCTGAAAGTTGATATGTATTAAGGAAATCTGCCCACACTCAACAAGGTACTGTGTTGCATTTAAATATTCAGATATCTGTTACTTTTTTTGCAGTCCTGTGCCAACGTTCCTGTTTAAGTGTCTCTTAGGGGAGATTCCTCCAAGGAAGTTTATCAGTATTCTCAAATCTGTTTCGATTACGCTGCTGTAACTCACTGTGAGCAATAACCTTAAGTTTTGTGGCTTTCAGAGTACGAGAAAACAGCATGTTCACACGTACACTGCACCTGTTAATTCGACTCATCAAGTCAGCAGCGAGATGTACATGTACTCAATGGGGAAAATCACACATGCATGATTTTCGTTTGATTTTTTTGTACCGCAGAGCAGTGTTCTATATCTCTGTCAATGAAAGGGCAGTGTTGAAGTGTTAGGCCCTAAATCTTGTGCTGTTCCCTATAAGTAGAATGGACGTGCCTCTGCTACCTGCCTGATTCCGACACTTGGTCAGTCCTTGCTAGCGTTGCAGTAGTACCCTAACATTGTCAGGACAAATGGGCACAAGTATAGTTACTAATCTTGTTCTGAATGTGACAAACGAGAAAATTGTTTGTACATAGTTTGTTCAGTACACCAAGACTGTAGCTTGAGTTGGAATATGGCTTGGGTCTTTTTAAAACTGATAATTTATCAATAAAATGAAGGAAAAAATGCCTTTCTGGTGTGTTTGGTGTGTGTATGAGACATTTTCATCTTACAAGAATTAACATACACAGAAATCAGCCAGTATATTGTACAGATGCCAGTTTTAAGCATAATTAAGTAATTGAGAGTAAACAACAACATCCAGAATGGTTTATGAAATTGTAGAGAAACAGATTCGGTGGTGGTCATAGGAACTAGGGGTTGCAATATTAATATTACTTTCGGAAACCACAACATTCCATTAGAAAATCAACATATGTGTTTAGAATCAGACATGCCTGTTAAACTTTCTGATTAAGATCATTAAGATAATTTACAAGCCATTAGACATTAAAAACCTCCAGGAACCAACAGAAGGTTTTAATGGCTTCTATGATTTTATTAGCAGGTCACCACTGTGAATAATTCAGAAAAGAGCACTTCACATCAGACCACTCAAAAAGAACTTGCTTTGAATATTTTGGATTTAGCTAGACGTAAAATTAGAAAAATCAGTGAAATTAGCCTTTTCAATAATTAATCAGTTCAAAATTATAATATCACAGTTATACTGTGCAGTCTGCTGTGTCTTCTTTTTTCATATGTACATGAGTGCTTCCGCTTTTTCCCGATTTTTTCTGCAATGCCTTAGACATATATATGGGCAGCTAGTATAGTGCAAATTGCTTCATTAAGCTCCCTACACAACTACAATCGTCTCCTTGTCGCTGCTATGCATTGTAAAAAAAATCATTTCTGTTTAGCCGCATTCGGCGTTGATGACATGGAGAGATTAAATAAAGGTCATTTATTGGTACTGTGTCAGTACAATAGTGTTTTAGAAAGGGTCACTCGCAAATTACATTTACAAAACAGAAAAAATTAACACACATAATCCTAAACTGCCTTAAGATTTGAAAGTTTAAAAGCTGTAACCACTGTCTGAGTACTCAGACCATCCACAAGGAGGCAGTGTTGCTTCACAAAAGACCTTCACTTCTGAGTTACCTTTTTCTGCAGTTTATGAAAGCCATGAGCTCTGGGTCTAAAAAGCCTTACAAATTCTGTAAGGAACCATAAAGTAGCATGCTGGGTGTGTGTTTCATAACTGTAAAGCCATTTCTTATGTAAAGTTTGTGCTTAAACGCCTGAAATAAAATAAACTTTCACAAAGGCACTTTTGACAATGTACAGGGGTCAGAATGGTGCACCGATTGTCCTTCATCTGACCACTTTTGTTAAGTACTGACCACTGGATACCCGAATTCACCACAAGACCTTCCATTTTGGAGTTGCTGTGATCCAGTCATCTACCCAGCACATTCTGACCCTCATCAGAGTAATTCAGATCCTTATGCTTGTACATTTTTCTTGTTTTTAACAAACGAAGCGGTTCACTTGGGGCTTAATATATCCCACCCCTTGACAGGTGCTATTGTAACAAGATAATCAATGCTTTTCACTTCACCTGTCAGCTATATACACACACTCACACACACACATACACACACAAAGCTTCAAAGAGTACTAGAGGTCTCGATTTATGTGGGTCTTCTTAAAGCCTGTTGGAAAAGCACATAAAGCTGCTCGAGAGAATTCCAAGAGTGTGGAAAGCTGCTTCAAGAAATGAATACTCTGAAACATCGTTAAACTGCCATAGGCTGAATAGTTGGATTTATGTAAATGTGTTGGCTTTCGTGACCTTTGTAAATTCAGACCCACAGCTTCATTTTTGCTGCTTAGTTTCCATGTATAGTCTGTAAGGACAGAAGGTGAATGGTTTCAGACTTTAACAATAGTATACAAACTAAACCAAACTCTTTTATTGGAAAAAGTGAGCAGTACTGTATGTCCATTTGTGAGTTTCATGGTGGAGATGCCGAGAGAGACAGAACTTCAGCAGAAGCTTGCAAAAAGCTTGAAAACATGAAACAACACATGGAGTGACTATAATCTTGTGTTTATTCACAGCTAACAAACTACATAAAACACAACAATGCAGAGGTGCGCCTTTATACAGAAACAGTAAAGTCATAAACTTGTGGTGTACCTGGGTTGATCAGCTCACATGTACTGCTACATAAGGATTGAGGCCTTGAGTCCTGACACTTACACACACTAGCTACAACGGTACAGGACACTGCATCTTACACTCGCTGTACTGAGTCACAGATTATGTGCTAAACCTGAAAAAATATCAACACAGTGATGGCACCATCACCAGAACGATGAGGTCATTGCTTTAGAAGGTCACATCTAGGAATGTACTCAGTTTAAAGATCTAATGATGAGGGAACATAGATGTATGATGGTGTTCACCATGACTGCACAGCAAGCGTTAACACGAGGGTGCACTTCCATGTGATTAAGAAACAGTGATGTGAAAGTAGCTTCCCTTTTGGTCCTCATAACCTCCTGTGTCAGAATTTCTGGAGTCAAAGAGCTCTAATTGTTGTTCAGGACCCACCATGACGCTATGGGTAGGAACACATTAATTAGATTCATGAAGTATTTAAGAGTCATCAGTTATGTGAAGTGATAACACTACGATGTCTCTTGGACAGCACTTTGAGTCAGATTAATGAGAAGACACATCATACCTGGTACAAGCATAGTTGTTGTAATTTCTGGCGTCTCTAAGAAGTCCACGTTGCCCCTCTGGAAGGTTTTGCTATAGTTTGTCTGCAGATGGCTGCACGGAGAAAAATATCTAGTTAAACCCACAAACTGGCACCTTACTACAGTGTCAGTGTGATCTGATAAATAGATCACACTCATATTGTATACATTATCTGAACTCCACTCCACCTTTGATGATCCCTTCCTAATGCAAATGGACTATCTAACCTCTTCAGATATATCTCCTTTAACCATTTTAGATGCACATGAGAGAGAAATGTGTAGGTGAGGAGGCAGAATGATGACAAATTGCAATGATGAAGCAGCTGAGTTTGCCATGTCTGTGATGAAAAACAGGCAAAAGACTAGAAAACGGAATGGAATTGAATACTAAAGAAGACTGACAAAATAAATAGAGCTTCAAAGAGCAAACACACAAGCACAATGCACATAACGGGACAAGCCTATCCCAAAGACCAGGTGTGGGGTGTGACAAGAGGGCGGCACATGGCAGGAAAACTAAACAAGAGACAAGAGGCCACACACAAAGAAGGAACCAGGGTGGAGAAGGAGCACATGGCTAGGGGAAACAAACAGGGAAGGTAGAATAGGCCTGGAATGTTCTGTAATGACACCTTTGATACTATAACATTTTGTGAGGCTTTTGTGTAATTTTCTAATAAATATATGTTTTGTGTCTCTACCTTTGCCTAGTACACTTTTGCTTAGTACTGCATGTGCTGACAGATCAAAACAAGCATGCATTTAATAGTTAATCTATAATCAAGGTGATCTTGTGGCTACAAATACATTTTTTAATATGAACTTTACATCCTGGGGAAAGAATAAATATACTATATGGACAAATGTATTGGGACACATTTGTTCATTACTGAATTCAGGTGGCCCCTTACTTCCACTGAAAGGCAATCTTAATGCTTCAGCAGACCAAGACATTTTGGACAACTTTGTGGACACAGTTTGAGGAAGAACCTTTTCTATTCCAGCACGACTGTGCCCCAGTGCTCAAAGTGAGGTCCATAAAGACATGTTTAGAAGAGTTCGGTGTGGAAGAACATGACTGGCCCCACAGAGCCCTGACCTCAACCCCATCCAACACCTTTGGGATGAACTGGAACGGAGATCGCAAGCCAGGCCTTCTTGTCCAACATCAGTTCCTGACCTCATGACTGCTCTACAGAATGAATGGGCACAAATTCCCATTGAAAAAAGAGTGGAGGCTGTTATAGCTGCAAAGGGGGACCAACTCCAAATTAAAGTCTATGTCCCTGTTGGCATAATGGTCAGGCATCCCAATACTTTTGTCCATATAGTGTATCATGAGTACACATTTGGATCTGTAAACAGGGATTACTTCTTCCACACGTTGCTGTGCTCCCAGAACTCATACAGTATGTAGCGAGACTCATCAGCAATCCTCTGAACCGCAACACTGCCAACAGAGTATAATTACAAACACTGGATTATTAATGATGCACAACCCTGCATTAAATAGTTTCTTTCAAATTTAAAAATGACTCACGAGGACTTAATGTTGCAACTGAGGAACAATTGAGGAAAATAAATGAACACCTACAACACTGCCACTGATTCATGGACAGCTACAACACCCCCGGGTTTAGCGTTTCCTGCTCTAACGTAATAATCTCAGTCATTCGTTAATTATCTTACGTTTATGATTCGGTCAGGTGTGCTAGAGCTGGAAAAGCAATAAATAAAACTGCACTCAAGAACTCAAATCTTTAGTTTACCCTAGAACAGCAGTCACTAACCCTGGTCCTGGAGATCTACTTTCCTGACATGTTTATATCCAGCCTGCATCTAACAGCCTGCAACTTTCAGCCAATCAGCTGGAACTAGACTTCTCAGGAAGGTAGATCTCCTGGACCAGGGTTGGTGACCACTACTCTAGTGACTGCATCCAAACAACATTAACAATATTATCTATATCAGTTGACCATCAGTTGATCTGTAGAGCTGAACAACACTGTGGGAAAGTCAGTCTGCAGTATTTTTTTATGATTTGTAAATGATATCAAATGTTTGCACTTGAGGACAAGCTCCTATTTTTACTGTGCCTTTAGGCCTGTTGTATGTAAATGATTTCTTTTCTGACTTGCTGTCCTGTATTGTGCTTTTTTTACATTTCCCCCACATGTTCCTTAGTAATTCTGCCACAGGAGGCAACACTCTATCACTTCATTGTAAATAAATCTGTGGTAGGTCAATAATCAGTGACATCACAACAATGATGAAAGAAAAACTGTTTTTCTCTTTTTTTTCTGATACATCGACGTAATTGTTGTTTTTGACATGTAGTGCTTGTAAATGATGTCAAATGTTTGCACTTGAGGACAAACTCTTGTTTTGACCATCAGGTACGCTTCCAAATAGGACACAGATTGCACGATTTTCATTCAAAAGACAATAAAGAAGCTGCTATTAAACCTCACAGCTTCCCTAATGATTAGAAAGAAAAAAAAAAGAGTGGGGGGAAAACATTGTGGACAAACAGAGTTAAACCACCACTAAAAATGCTAAGGTTTTTTTTTTTTTATCTTGATTTGTTTTATACTTGCTTTACTTTTAATTAATTTATTCTCACGTTTTCAGGAGGAGATTGAGCTAATTAATCACAAAGACATGTTTAATTCATTTTTAATGACTGGGCCTGTTTCTCACATCTTATATAATTGAGATTTATTGTTTCATTTTAAAGTGAAAGATAGAGCCTTTAAAAGGGTCATTTTTCTATGCTGATAGGTGTTGAATGTAGTAACAACATTTACTGTTGTTCCACTGGAATAAAATTCAGAACTTGAGTACTTGATACACTTTACTGGAGTCATTATTTCACTAAATTAATGACTGAACACAATTATGGGCAACACTCACATATGAGCTGTGTTATTTTTTACATACATAATAACAGTAGAAAATACAAAAAGGGTTTGCAGCAAAATAAAAAAGCTAGAATATACCAATATGGTGTTACAGAATCCTTTATGATAATCTCTCGGCGCTGTCTGTGTGAGCGTCTGTTTGAGATAGGCAGAACAGTGCAGCAGTCACACATCAGTCTATCTCTCTCCTCATCCTTGTGCTTTCTTGCGTCAGCTCCTTCTGCTAATGGGAACGAGCCAATTAATGTCAAACTTGGAGAAGCTTTTGGCATGTGGAACCGTACGCTTCCAGTGCCCCTGGGTCATGGGGGGGGGGTACTATAATGATGAGACTTAACATGCTGTCTGTCACTTTCGTCACACCCCAGTTTTTAAAAGTCAGACCTGTTTCCAGGGCTTGTAAACATACGCCATCAGCTCACGCTGTAGCCAAGACATGAACCTGCATAACCTTTTCAGAGCTACACGAGACAGCCCATGCATTTTTTTATTGCTAACCATCAGATGTCTGCCAGAGAAAACTTTTTACCTCACTTTCTGACACTTGTGATATTTTTGTCAAGGCAGGCTGTACACTACAGAAGAGGCATGGTGGCAGGACTGAAGGTGTGTGTACTCACTGCAGACAGCCGGTTTGGGCGCTGGCACACTCAATGTACTGCCGGAGAGCCAGACGGAACTCCTCCAGCTCGTCCTCCAGCACTGGCAGCTGCCTCTGCACAATCAGAATGTGCTAAAAAAAAAAAGAGAGAGAGAGAGAGAATGCAAGACCAAACTGAGTCACGGAGGAGCCTTCACACAATAAACCAGCACTTCAAAGCACCTCAGCACCAGCTCTGCCTTGCAGGACGTTTTAAAGGGCACACATTCTACATTATTTCAGGATTTCATTCTCTGAAGCCCACATAATACATGTGTGTGGTCTGAATTATCAAAAATCACATCATTCTTATTGCATGATGATTTTCTAACACCGCTTTATCACTCAGAGTTAAAAGACTTTTTACTGTTACCGTGGACTGTTATATGTAAATGATTTCTGACTGGCTGCCCTGTATTGTGCTTTTTTAAAACAGCACAACCCCCCCCCCCCACCCCCGCGTTCCCTAGTAATTCTGCTACAAGAGGCAGCGCTCTTTATTACTTCATTGTAAAAAGCCAGCTAAATCTGTGTTAGGTCAATAATTTGTGACATCACAACCATGATGAAAGAACAGGCCTTGTCCAGGAATGGACACTTTTGTAACTTTAACCGTGCATACACAGTGCATGAATTTCTTTTATTCCAAAAAAGAAAGGAAAACGTTGATAACAGAACTGTTAATACTTAAAGAAAAATGTGTTTTGGCACACAAGGGACAAATGATGCTGCATCAGCCAGCTTGTTCAAAGATGCTTTGTGAACACAGGCCCAGATCAGTGATGAGGACTGAGGCTGGGGCACCTAGAGGGAGGACGAAGACATACAGTGCAGTGACAGCAGCTGTGAGACAGGAAGATAGAACGAGGTCTAGGGACACAGACTGGGGTAGAGGCCAAAAATGAGGCCAGGGTGATATGACAAAGTGACTCAGATTAGATTCGAGATGGGAACATGAGGCAAATACGACTGACTAGAGGTGTTTTAGGAATTGCATGGTAATATAGAGAAAGACCCAAAAGCAGGAACAGTGCCAAACCAGTCTGGCACTATTGCAAAGGGGGGAAATGTGGCTAATGTGTCTAAAGCGCTCTGTCATTCATTCATTACTGCAGCCAATGGTCTTGTCACAGTGACTCAGACCAGCCAGTGCAGAAGCAACCGGGGAGAAAGGGCCCCCAGGCAGCAGTAGCAGGTAAAGCCATAAATAACAGTGGAATAATGTCTGGTCTTTGACAGGCAGTGCTGGTGGAGGCCTGCTGACGGGTAGATGGGGGCTCAACTGAAGGTAACAGGAAGTGAGAGTTTTCTCCCTGGGGTCAGTGATGACCTCTCCATAGGCACACTGTACTGGTGCCACCGCCCATAAACCCTCCACACACGCACACACACACACACACACACACATTTTCACTTCTCTCCAGAACTTTTTCATGTTTTTTTTTTTTCACTTTTTCACTTTTTTTTTGGTCTTTTTGTTTGTTTGTTTTTTGAAATGAAAACAAGTACCAGAAACACACTTCTGCACATTATAATGCATATTTCCCACTGTTTGCTTTTTTAAAAAAGAAAACATAATGGCCTGTGAAAAAGGTATGGTACAATTTATTATTTTGTGTTTTGTGCTTTTCAACATATTACATTTTTCAACATAGCTGATGAATAGAAATGATGCAATAAAATGGCATATTTGTGTGTCCTGTAGGAGGTGTGTGACTTATTTTCACTTCAAGAACTGATTAAATATGGCATTTGGCTGAAGGGTGTTCAAACGTTTGCACATGTCTGTATACACTAGCTGGCACTGATGTATTTGCCACATCCCTCATATTGTTGGAAGTACATTTGATTGTTTTTTTATATATATTTCAGATTAATTATATTGCTTTGTATTTTACTATAAATATGATTCTTTTTAATCACTGAATTATTTACACTCTCAAGCAAAAAAGTATTCATGAAGAGGAAGCGAGCTAATAATAACTTGGTTGAATAGTGGATTTAAGTGTAGCTTTACAGGTTTTAGAAACAGATATGGACTACCTGAGCACTGGATAAGAGCATCAGCTAAATGCCGTAAATGTAAATGTAATTAGTGGAAAGACTTGCAAATATATTCAAACACACACATCAGGTGTGTTTGAGAACTTGCTATGGAAGATGCTATAACAGAGGAGTCTTCCACTTGTGGTTCAGAAATGCTTCTGTTCAGTAACGCTTCATTTTGAAATGCATGCACCATGCAATTCCTGCTGTAAGGAGTGCTTCACAGCCTCAGTAAAGGGCAAATTTATGACAATGAGCAATGAAGTCTCACCCGGAGAAGAGAATTTCATGCACATTCATTACAAGATGTGCAATTAAGCCTCACCAGGAGAAGATTATTTCATGAAGCGTAAGTGATTAATGTTTTTGTGTTCCTCTGCCAAGCGTGCACATCCACAAATACACACATTTAGTCAAGTGGATAGAGAGAGTGCTACCTCTGAACTGGTTTTGAAATATAATAGAAGGATGGATCAAAATAGGAAAATATACAACTTTTTTTTTAAACACTGGTCCTGCCAGGATGCTGTTTCCATGTGCCCTTTCCATTAGTATATTATTTCATGAAGCTCTGCTAAGTGTTTTGAGCTGCAAATGCCATGAGTTGTTTTTTTTTCTGAACACATATTAAGCTTAGTCTGAGACTTAACCATGCTGCTGGCAGGAATGTACACTGAAGACTGGAGGTCTTAATAATGGTGTCTAAGCTTAATAATGGTGTCTGGAAAACTGACCTTTAATGGATGTGCAGTGGCACGGCAGCCAGGCTTCACTCCTGACTTGTCTAGACGAATACCCCGAGCATGTGTTTGAGTGTGTGTGTGTGTGTGTGTGTGTGTGTTTGTGAGTATGCCCATACTATCTGAGTCCATGTTTTTAGATGAACAACATGATCTCCCGTGGCTTGTCACACATTCCTGTGCTCGCCGCTGATCACCACAGGGTGCCACGGCATCACTCCTGACTATTTTTTCCATCACACACAGACACTCACACTCAACAGCATTCAAGTCTTTCAGCTTCGCCTTATGATACCAGTAAAAATATATACTAAAAAAAAAAAGGACAGAATGGCCAAATAGAGGAAGAGAGATCAACAGCGATGAAAAAAAGAACAACTCGAGAGCCGCACTGTTTCCTAGACAACAGCATCTAGAGTATGTAGTAATGAGTCGGAACACTCAGGGGCACGCGGGGAGATGGAGACGGGGAGCCGTAAATGAGTTACTGATTTTGTGGTGCCTTCTGAGACCTCCTCTTCTACCGGCTCCAGACGCAGCTCCTGACGAAGAGAAAACAAACAAGCAGTCACAACAAGCCAGACGAGGCTCCGTTATAATTAACCCTACACCATGACATGAAAGCACAGTGCAAAGGAAAAGTGGCAAAGAGTGTGTGAAGAAGAGTGAGAGGAGATAGACAGGGAGGAAGCGAGAATGGGAGAGAGAGAGAGAGAGAGAGAGAGAGAGAGAGAGAGAGACAGAGAACTTGTGACATTGCCAGCATGAATCCTAAGCCATTGCACAATTATGCAGATGACAATACAACTGGGGAGGTTCAATAATCAACAATCATTCCATGTGCCAGTATTTGAATACTGGAATTACTACTGAAATATTCATTGCACTGAGAGAATTCAAGGAGAAAATTAGCTTTGAAGTACAAATGTCTCAAGCTGTTGTACATTAGCTGTACATTTTATTTTTAAATTCATTATTTATTCACCACCAACTGGAGGAAAGTTTAATAATAATGGGGAAATTATTTTTCTAGCAGTTTTGTCCTACCCAGCGCTACTCAAATTTCCGTTCATAACAGATACTCAAACAAAATTAGTCACAGTGCACATCCCTAAATATCAGAGGTGGGTGGGTGCTACTTATTGGTACTTTCACAGTCCTAGGTTCTAGGTATCAGCACAGACAATGTTTCTCCATAAAGTACCAAAGAAAGGTCCTTGACTTGCAACAGTGCTGGAACCCCTTTAAGTACTACAAGAAAACATTTTAAAATGATTATTCAAAGAACTATCTTAATCAGGTTTCCAACATATAGAAGAACCAATCAACCAGGCAAAGAATCATTTACACATTCAAATGGTTCTTTGAGTGCCCACAGGTGTATAAAGAACCACTGGATTTACTAAAGAACCAATTTTTAAAATACTAATTATATAGATATTAAGTATTAAGCAAATAAATAATGTTCTTTATCTGCTTAATATTTAGAACTGGCATTATAGTGTAAACTCTTCACAGATGCATAAACAGCACTTCAAGCACGTCTTGTGCCTGTAGTGATGCTGCATTTTTATCATGTGGGAGGGAAGGTAATAAACATCCTGGCTCATGTTTATGACTTGAATGCAGCTTGGATGTTGAAAAGAATCATGTTTATACATGGGAAACTTTTAAAACTAATTTAATTCTAAACAAGATAAAAATATACGATTATATACATGCCAAACTGTTATCAGGGGTATGTATGCAAAGTTTTATTGCAAAAAGTATTGACAGTCCATAAGGAAATTTATAAGCGAAAACTGGTCATCACGGTTAATCCAATGTGATGTAAAGGTGACATGAGACCAGCCATAAAGCTCCATGGTAAGTGACGATTCTGCACTTTAGTTAATGTTAACGTGTGAAAGATTGTTTAGTGCTGCTGCCTCTGAACTACTATAATGTTGGAATGTAGCTACCTGGCTAATGGCAGCCAGTTCTTACATACAACTGCTAACTAGGTGGTTTTTTGTTCAACTTCACCCGCTTGAGCTTAACATAAAAAAATATTTATTATTTATGAAATATTGTCATAGCCATGGCTAAGTTAATAAAACTAATGCAGCATCCCAGACACCTTAGAACAAGGGAAATATCTGATCTCCAAGTGTGATGGAATTGAGCTGCCCTGGCTTGAACTCAGCATACTACTGATGCTATCTAAATGCTTAGTAATTTGCATTTATATGTTAATTTTAACATTTGGCAGAGAAAATGGAATGATGAAAAGAAAGCGACAGACGGATATTTGATGGTTTTTGGCCAAAAAGACGGCCAGTCGGGCAGCCAGTGAGAATGACTCAGAGCAGAGCGAGAATTGGGAGGGGTTATTAAGAGAAAAAACTGAGAGTGGAGCAGAAGTCAGGGTCAAGACGAGCTCTAAACCCTCTTCACCCGCTCAGAAAACATGTAGGCAACAACAAGGTAATGACAACAGGCAAAAATAATTGTGCACAGATGTGGGATATATACTCGGCCCCTCTGTGTAAAATGTGACCCCTAATGTAGAAACAAGTCTAGATCCGCCCCGGCACTAGGAGAGTTTGGGTTTTGTCATTGTTTTCTCATGTCGTTTGCTGTTAGAACAAAGTGTAAGAAGTTCGACTGCGGTTCTTTTTTTACCAGAAATGTCTATATTTCTGCTCCGGTTGTTTTTAGGAAAGTACTTTTATTTCTATTTGAGTCTTTATTTTACAGACGTAACTATACTTTTACTCTAGTATGGGTTTATGCTAGCTATAGTACTAAGGGGCATTACTTTGGTTTGAACACTAGAAGGGTTAAACAGGACCTTCTATAGGGGTCTGCTGACATGAAGCCATTAGGAGGAAACAGCAAAAGCTATTATACACCAAAATCTAATTGCAAGACTAAATACTGAAATATCAAGATTTTAAATGTTCTATCCTACCCAGAACTATTTTTTACTAAATTTTACTGAAATTAATGAAAAAGAAAAGTGTTTATAAGCAAATCTACACCACTGATAGATAGATAAATAGATAGATAGATAGATAGATAGATAGATAGATAGATAGATAGATAGATAGATAGATAGACAG
>JBBIGA010000138.1:19465285-19476148 GCA_037576975.1 Alestes dentex
AGTCCTACCAAAGTATAAATAACTGATCTGTGTATGTCGAAGTCTGAACTGTGCTCTAACTTTTGTCCATTTTTGCAGATGTCATTAAGATTTCACTCAGTCTCAGAATCCACATAAGCAAGTCTGTTTGAAATAACATAACATGATACAGTTTGAGGTCATGATGTTTTAGTCATGAAGTTTGCATAGTGCTAATTAGTGCAATAAAGTAAGAAGAGTGCAAGCAAACTTCAGATACCAACACTGAGGGAAAGGACAAAATTTATGTAGATTTTTTTCTGCTGAACTCTCTTTAAGGATAACAAATCCGAAACTAAGACAAAAATAACTTTTCCAGGAACCCATGTGCTGAACCATTTTTATTAATGTGCTAAAGACGCTCATCCAGAGACGGCAAACGGAATCTCCTCTCCTTCACATTTCAGCGCGATTGTATCTAGTACAATGGTTCTTTCACATATTTTGAGAGCAGAAGTCAAAGCAGATTGAGCAGGTTTGGGAGACAGAGACAGAGAGATGACCTTTAAGAATCCAGCCATGAGTCACAGCACAGACCTCCATCACCTGCAGCCTTTTAACCAACAGAAAACATCACATCTCCCCCATGGTCCTGGGTGAAGCCAACATTTTAACAAAGCGGCTCCACAGAAAAGAATTCAAAGGCAAAAGCATAATGCAGCATTCTGCGAATGATTTTATAGGGCCCTTCATTTGAGAGAATAGTAAATAACAGCATTGCCCCGCACGTGGGAGTCTGTGTAGTTTGTTGATGTGTGTAGCAGCACAGAATAGTAACAGTCTCGTACCAAATTTAAATATATTTTGTTACACATAGGATGGGGCTTTTGGAGTTGCCCCAGAGTCCTGTGTGGTATTAATCCATTCAAATAGGTTGCTGGTTAAGACATTGTAAAGTACACACAGTATTGACTGTCCAGATCCTTTAGCTGCCTCAAGGTCATTAGAGTACACAGTGGTTTTAATGCTTCAATAAATGGTCATTTTCCAATAAATGTAGAATGGCAATTAGCAAAGTTACCCCCCTTCAACCTAAAATGTTGACATTTTATGCAAAAATGAGCTTAAATACCACAAAAGAGCTTTATTTAGCGCACTCTACCTTTTACCTGACGGCCGACAGTGATCTTGATAACAATATTAAAGTCAGAAACATCTGCTGGTACAGAGCTGCAGTCGCACATGGATAAACACAGCTGGCTCTGCTACGCAGTCACAGCTCAATCAGCACCACATTGTGATGGTTTCACAGGTAACTTATGACTAATGGCACGAACATACACCCATGACCTGCTGCGAAAACCAATACCACGCACAAAGTATTTTTCTCAAACACGTTTCTTTTTTTTCTCACAATCATCTCTAAGGTTAGTCATGATGAATCTGCAGGTCACTGAAGATGTAATCACCCATCTGAAAGCTCCAAATGCGTGAGTAAAATTGGCTTCACTGCTTAGAGGTTTATCTTTGAAGGAATGATTGTCAATTTTGCTGGTCCCTAAGCATCCTCGCCGGTCTGTAATCTTCACATCGCTCCTGTAATTGAATTGTAGATATTGCAGTCTTCTGTTGTCAGTCTGCTCACTGCCCTTTTAGTGTGCAGCAGCTGTTCCTCCGTTTCAGCGTCTGAACTGGATTTTCACAACATGCCCCAAAAATGTCACACTTCCGCTGAAAAATATGCACGACAAAGTGTGAACACAGCATTAAAATACCCTGCATCTATCTCCCACGGCTAATGTTTAACCCTTTAATGCCGGGCCAAAGAAGGCTTTCTGCCTTTTTCTCTACTCTCCTCCTTGTGATTCCTCACTGCTGTAATGCATTCATTTTGATATGGAAAGAACATGATATAAAAACTGGATTGTAATTCTGTTTATACATTTCAGTCTCCTTTTATTCTTCCTCTGATGAAACAAGTGTCAGGGAAAATCAATCTATTCACTTATATTCTACGGCAAATCAGTATATTCAGTTTGTGATTCTAACATTTGAATTATTCTTTCTTTAAATACCATATTAATGTGATTCTGCTGACTAATGATTAAGGTTGTGAAGCCAGCCCTGAGCCGCTTAGGGCACAGTGACATGATTAAGTCAAGGTTGTTATTTGTGCAAACCCTATGTTTCCTAGCTAAAGTTTTTAGATAAAGTGTTTTGTTCAGACCAGAAAGCACTTGTTCAGGGCCGTTGTCATGGAGCCTCACTGTGAAAAGCCATAACATAGGTTCCGGCTGGAACCTCTTCAGGGGGAGGCACCATGGTTTCTGCCCACAAGTGATAAGGTGAATGGTCCTCTGTGTCCAGGACTAGTTGGGAGAATGTTCAACCTGGGACCGCCCCGGGACAAACGTTCTTCTCCTTCTTAAGAAGAAAATAAAGTCTTTGAAGTGAGTGAAGTATCTTTTGTCTGATTTTTCACCGGCCGTTACACAAGCCAACAATCTTACACTCTAATTTGTTTATTGATACTACATATATTATTTGCTGTGATAATTTTCTTTTTAGCTGTTATTTGGCCTTTTAAATATTTTTCAAGCTGATTAAATTCCATGTAAATATTTTTCATGCTCGGCTACGTTGCCAATGAGGGTTACCCTCAATGCATTTCTGAGATTAAACAACTGATTGATTGATAGATTTTCTTTTAAACACTGCAGCTAAAAGCTTCACACACTGAGTAATGTCACTCCCCACTGAACAAAAAGGTTGGGCATAAGCAGATCACGATACATCCAAGATAAACAAAAAAAGCAGTCAATGCTGTACTAAGGCATCAACCATCATTCCCAGCTTCTAATTGGCTGGACTGATTTTATATATATTTTTGACTTGAAAATGAAAGCTGTGTCAGTTAAAAAAAACAAAAAAAACGTGGTATTGGAAAACCTTACATTCCCTGCCTTATTACATTGTTGGTTAAAACCATGATACTACACGACTGAGATGAACTGTATCTGTTTAAATGCGGTGGTGGTGGTGGTTGCTGCTGCAGAAGAACCTTTATTTTGACATTTATTTTGTGGAAATAAAGGCATGAGGATGCAAGAACTAGGCCCACTTGGGTCCATCCTCTATAATAAGATGAATATTCCATTTTATTTGGAATTGGAGGCTTTTTTTTTCTTTTGACCAGTGAGGCATCCCATGCCAGTTTTTAACAGAAAGGTATACTGCACTTAATATACCACATGATTAATTTAGATGCCATAAAACATGAATATCAATGTACTTTAATGCTTTAAACTGATTCAATGACTTGCATTAAGTGGTGGCTCCACAGGACTCAGAGTCAGTGCCTTAGCAGATTGTGATTTGAGCAAAGCAGCACCCGGCCTCAGTTAAGTGCCTCTGTAGGGTCGGAAGAATACATTTGGTACCAGTGTTCTCCCCTGACAGCTAGGCCAGCCTTTCATGATTTCATAATAAGCTCAAATAAGAGCCATTTCTCAGATGTGAGACTGATAAATGAGCATGCATATATCAGCATCACTAAGGACAGTAAACGCCACAACACTGAGGGAAGATCAAAGAAATAAACATCACTTTCAATAGAATTTTAGAAAGATTCTTTTAAAAGGGATGGAAGGTTTACTGGTCTTTTGAAGATCAACATGCAAACACTGAAAACGAATTGCTCTCCCAGATGTGCTATTATGTGTGCTGTGTTACCGTCTTTGATGCTACAAGAAAAAGCCTTGCACTTAACATTCCCAATACAGAATTATTTCTGTATAGAGCAGAATCTGAATTCTGCTAAATCCATATTTAGAATTTGAATTGATATTTTTCCGTCTTTGCTCCAAACTGTGTTTAATAACAGCCACGCTTGACTGGCAGGCCACACTGTACACTGTACAGGCTGTACTATACCAGCACACAATTACATTAACCATTACAGGACTGTTGATTTCCATCTGACTGCTGATGAAACAATTGCACAATTTTTTGAATGTTAAAACTGACCTTGTACCATATTGCACATCCTTGTACCAAACTGTACATTTTTACCCCTAGTCTTTATATGTTCATTTATATGTTTATTCTTTACATAAGTTTACTGATGTAAACTTACTGATGTGTCCACATCAGTAAGCAATTAAGAGTCATAGCAAAATGACTCTAATAATACTTGTACAAATGTATATTTGTCTCCATTAAAGTGAAACAGAGTCACTATAAGGGGGCCATATTATGGAAAACACAAATCCATGCATCCATTATCTGCGCTGCTTATCTTAACCAGGGTTGAAAGGAGTGCCGGAGCCTGACCCAGTGCTCACAGCGTGACGGCACAGAAACACCCTGGACAGGTTGCCAGTTCATCACAAAAACACATATTTACACACAGAATTTAGGAAACTGAAGCTCATGAAAAACATTCAGTCCTGGTCAGTTCATATATTTAGCTGATTATCTAAGTGAAAAGAAGTGAACACCACTTCTGCATGGAATAAACTTTCTGAAAATATTACGGCACACTTATTATTTCTGCACTGAATCGGAACATACACTAAATAAATACACAAATTAATTGTATTTGACATGTGCCTTAGTCAGTATTTATACTTAGTAAGAAAGCCTCTGGCTGAAATCACAGCCTATCAACATTTCCTGGAGCAAGTCTCTCTTTTCTTGATTTAGGATTTCTCCCAATCTTCTATACAGATTTTCTCTAGACTCTGCACCAGTGATGTTATAGACCTCGCTGTGTCCACAGCTCACCAAAAATATTATACAGCTTTAACATGGTGACCCCTTAAAAAGGGAGAGAGTTTTTAGGCAGACAGATGACAGACACATGAGCCAGCTTTCCATCTCTATTATGCCTGAAGGTGCAACACTGTCCAACAAGAAGTCCAGATACAGGACGGAGCTAAAGAGAAAAATAAAACCAGCTACACTTGTCAGCTGAAGAACTTGATTATAAACTCTTGATTCTGTTATGCTTAGTTAGACTTGCTCATCATTATTATTATGCTTTGCCCATCATTAGCTTTTGCTCGATAGGTTTGTCCGACCCACTGAATTAAAAATATTGGAGAAAACCAATACAAAAGGTGGCCTTTTCAAAAGATATAGAACATTTTAAATGTTACATTTTAATGTTTATTCTAATATGTTAAACTCGGCAAATAAACAGGAATTGTGCACTGACATTTGCAGCAAAATGCCACAATTACGTTTGCTCTCTAAAGAAGAAGATTCATTTTGGGTGTTTTTTGCACAAGACTGTATCAGCGCCTATAGTTACCCAGTTCCTTTGCGGTCATAAGAGAAACAACCAAATATCCATGCATTGCATAACTGATGTTCTCCTGGCCTTCTTCCAGAACGCTTTATATGTGCTAAGGCATGTTCAGTTAAAAAGAAGGTAATAGTGCTGAACGCTGCTTTTTATTTCTGCTCTGTACTGGACACGGAAGACTTTAGTATTCAGTCACCCCATTTTACAGAAGTATTTGGACAAATAAACATGAAATAAACTAGTTATAGCTGGTACTAGCCATGATAACTTCTTGCTGTTGGTCTTTTGTGTCCTAAACTAAGTTTTAAAGTAAGAAAAAATACATTGTTAAAAAAACACAAAGCCTCCAGGGGTGTGAAATCGCAGACATGTTCTAAAGTGTGGGGACAATCTGTTCACAAGAGACTTTGACAGTAAAATTATAAAGGCTTTGTCACAAACCTCCCATTAATATCAAACGACAAAAAAAGCACAAACATGAGCCTGGAACAAAGCGAACTGGTGTGGCATAATGAAGAAACACGTCCATCAGCGTGGAGAATGGGGAACATTAAGGTGTGGAGAAACAAAACACACTTCAGACAATCCAAGACACCTTAATAATAGAAAGTATCCCTTTGGTTGCCAGTATATATGGCTAAATATATTTACAAAGCCAATGTAGCGGTCACTCACCTTTTTGGTCTTGTCCATAGCCTTTAATATAGAAACGTTCAAGTCTTCTAAAGCAGCAAGAACATTTTCATATTCTCCAAGATGCTGAGAGAAGTATTCTAAGGATGACACAGAACAGCCATAAGAACCACATCTAACCGAGGGCATGCAAATATTAATATCAACATTAAACCATTTACAAACTGTCTGAAATGTCCAGCTGTCTTTATCTTTGCTCTGTGGCTAATTTAAAGACATATTAAGTTGAGATCACAGACAAAATGTCAATAAAAAGTTTAACAGACAGAATCAAATCATTCAAAAATATTAAATCATTAAGTTCACCATTAAGAAAAAATGTGGTCTTACCACACAGCTCATCTGTATCCACATTGCTGGAAATAAAAGAGCATGCAGTTATGTCACAGATGCATAAACACTATAATGACTTAGAATTTATGAATTATTTCTGTAATATATAATACATTAGAACTATACTCTTATTCTGGATACAGTGCAAAAGACCCACACTGATGTGTATACAAGCCCTCGTGCTTAGAAATACACTGAAGATAAAGTAATCAGACACATTTTTAACACACTTTCAGTGCATGTGTACTCCTCAAATTTACACACATAATACATTTTTGTCTTTTGTATTCATTGCATGAATTAATTCTATTTATCAGCACATGGGTATTTTTATTAGATTAAATTGAAAGGGAAAAAGATTTTCAGATCATTTATTACAATAAACATGTAAAGGTAAATGAAAAGTAAAGGAACAAGATCATTAGAAGAAGAATTATTTCTCTGCATTTAAGCATGTGGTTTTGGCTTGGTAGTTTGCAGTGTTTAGTCCTGTGCTCCTTGGTCTGTGTTTTTGCCCTTCTTGTGTTCATGTTTATGTATTAGTTTAAATTTTTTTTTTTATTTTGTCCCTGAATTAGTTCAGTGTTCTGGTTTCCATGTTAGCTTCCTGTTTACCACAGGCCTACAGTGATGTAAACTTTGAACAAAAACACAGAAGTCATTCTACTGGAAGGCAATAGTGTATAAATAAAAAATTGCATTTTTACTTTGCATACTAAGCACCTCTTAGCAAGTTCAGCTACAACTGTTACGCTCTCCTAGTGTCATTTGCCTGTTTCTTGCTTTTTGGGTTCCTTCTTGAGTTTTCTGGTCTATGTTGTTGTTCACATGCTCCATGCGCCTCTTTTACCTAGCCTTGTGTCTGTGTATCCAGTCAGTTGTTGTTTTGATCTTAGCCCCTCCTTAGCCACGCCCCTTATTGTTCCTGTCTCCTCTCCTGTCCAGGTGTTCTCGTTTCCCTAGTTAGTATAAATAGCCCCTGTGTTTCAGACTGTGTTGGTGGATTCTTTATTGATCAGCCTGTATGCTTCCTGTTGACTCTGGTCTTGTAGTGTTCCTGTTAAACACCCTGTTTTCGTGCTTGTCTTTGTTTAGTTTCCTAGTCTCTCATGTTTACGTCCCACCCTTTAGGACCGCTCTTTGGTAGTTTATCCTCGGTGTTTTGCTGTGTTCTTGATTTTGTTTAACAGTGCCCCCCTGTTTAAATTCTTTTTTTGGTTGTTTTTTTTTTTTGGATTTGTTGATCTCGCACGTACATTGTTTGCCTCAACCCTCACTCATTACAACAACTTAAAAACGGCAGCTTTAATTAAACCTAATCATGAATTCACTTAACCTGTCACCTGTCCAGACACTGCAGCTTCAAGTGATTTTTTTATGCCTCATTATTCAGTCAATGTATGCCTTTGTCATTTACTATTTTGTCTCAGACGTGGATGGTTTAGAGCCATTTTAGTCCTCCGTTCTGGCCTGTGGACTGGCAGGTTTGCAATGTCTGACAGTGATCTAGTGGCGCTGTCTACACTCACTGACACCCCAGAGGCAGCACAAGCTCCACAGTCAGGCAGGCTCAGTGCTCTAATGGGCCAGACGGTTGGCTGTTGGCCTGACTAGACCTATTAGCAGGAGGCACAGCCTTCAATTAACTTATTGATAGAGCCACAAAACCTCAGAAACCACCTGGGGTAGCTTGCCAATAGGCTTTATATCACTCCATTTGCAAGTGAAATCAAAGAAGAAAAGTCTCCCCACAGCACGGTTGGTAAGCAAAGCAATTCAGTTTCACAACTAACAGCTGGAAAATAACAGCTGGATACCATTTTACAGCCCTATAAAGCCAAGAGAACTGAAGGACAGTGTCGCTTAAGAACTATTTAAGAACAGGATGGGCATAATGTCATTACAAAGTCTTCGCGGCCGTCATGCTGCGCTTCTAAAACACTCTGGAGGCCGCTTCTTACGCAACACACTGACTCAGTCTCCTCAGACATACAGGACAGAGGTCTCTTCAGACCTGGACATTTTCAACTGTCTAACAGTGAAAAAGAATACATTTAAAGATTTATGTAGAAGAATGTTTATTTCTCACTGTCTGGGACAATATGGCATGATCATCCATGAGCAGAAAGAATCTGCAGTCTCTAAAGGGGAACATACAGCAAAGACTCAATTATAGATAACTCACATTTGCATTATTAGAAGATATGAATATTCCTACAATTGAAGCAAACAAAACACATCTAAGCAAGAACGGTTAAGGTTATGGTGTCCATCTTCAATACCTTTAGCTGGGCAACATAATTGTACCTTATTAATCAATCCGCAGCTCTTACAAGTGCCAGTACTGACCGAGGGAGTAACAGGACTTGACCTTGTCACTTGAAGATGTTACACTACTTAATTTGTTCTCATTATTAATGTATTTTTATAATAATCATTATTATTATTATTATTGTTTTTGTTGTTGCTGTTATCCTTTATGTACTTTATTTTTGCACAATTATCATGTGATATTAGATGATTATATGATCATTCTTATAAATATGCTGCAAGAAAATTACACAGAATACTCATGTAATGGCCTTTTCTCCTGGCCTAAATGCCTTAAACCGCCTCTATTATTATTTCTCAAAGGCACAGCCCCCTTTCTTTAATCTCAGGCTGCTATTATTCCATCAAAAAAGATTTTCCACACCACACAACGAATTCAAAAAGTAAACAGATGGCGTATTCCCATCAAACGCTTCTACAAAGGGCCTGCAAATCAGCCAGTGGAGCTGCTGCTATGGAAACCAAGATGACTTTAGTGACGAGGAATTCACAGGATCAAAATATTCACCTTGATGCGCTGCGTGAACCCCATATGACTCACAAACAGAGAGGAAAAGCTGAATCAACTATTAGAAGAGGGTAAGTACAGTGCAGGCAAACATTTAGAAATGATTAATGTTGACCAAAAAAATGACCAAAAACATTTCTTGCACCTGAAAGCAGCTTAATATCTCACTCTGTTAAAGGAACTAACTAACAACTACCTGGAACTTATAAGAACAAAATGCTGCCGATTATACACTAATAATAAGTGAATTTAGGTGATTAATTCATGCTCAGTCATTTGCATAACAAGGTTTTGACAAAGTTCTTGTTTATCGTGCATTATTACAACTAATAATGCGGTTATTAGTCATTTTTTTATAACAGATCTGTATATAACAGATTAACAGATCTAATTATGCACCAATACTAATAAGTCATAATGAATATAGGGAAATGCATAGGGGAAAAAACATTTAGAAGTGTCTAATAACAGCCTTTAATGGAAAAGAAAAGGTTATAGTGAGCCTCCAATATGTGCTACTCAAAATAAATAGTTAAAATGAAAACATGCACCACATCTATTAAAGTAAACGAATGATATTTCTCTGTCTACCAGGGCTGACAGGTGTCGGGATGAGGCCGTGGCGTGTGAGAGAAAAGCTTCCTACACAACAATGCCTGCGTTTATGTGCACATTTGCCACCAGACAGAGGTCTGTTTGAGTGGGCGAGAGCTAGGAGCACGCGAGCTTCGGTGACTTCCATCAGCCAACACAAACACTGGCCACGGCAGAGAGCCAATTCTGTGTCAACGAAAGATCAAAGCATGGGAGAACTAAGAGAAATTCCTGCTATATAGTCTATACAGTGCAGGCATTGATTTTTTGGTGAGAGGTTGTAGCAATATTAATAGAAGTTGATACTAAACCCTGTCAACAAAGATTTAAGTCTATTTTCAAAAATCTCAGGAGTACTGATCTACAATCAGTTTTTTGTGGCAGTGACAGTCAGTGACAGTGACTTTAATATGGAGCAGTCTGATCCAAAAGTCCTGGAGCTGTCTCACTTTTGCCTGAACTAGTGACCTTTTTTCATTTTTAGCTCACAGTAAGTCATACTGAATCCTAAACCACATCAAAGAGCCTGTGCAACCCAAAAGAGCTGGATGAGGTGTGAGCAGGTTGAGAATGCATTTATGAAAAAGTGACTGTTGGCTAGTGTGATATTGTAGCAACATTAGTATCTCTAACGCTAAAGAAGCAAAATTTTTTACTTCAAGTAGGTCTTTGCTATCCGACAACACCTACAGTACATCCAGCATATGATACACACTTCTAGGAGGGCTTTACACCAGATGTTGGAACATTGCTGTGAGGATTTGATTGCTTTCAACCTCAAAAGTATAATAGCACATGTGCGTTATGCGAATATGTGAGGTACCCACTCTGTTACTTACTCTGTATTGTGAGTATCGATCGTGTGAAAGAGCTCTTTTAGTTCGTCTCCTGACAGGACTCCATCTGAGAAATAAGCCTTAAACTCCTCAAAGGACAACTTCCCATCATCTGGAAAAGAAAACGCTACATTTAGGCATTCACTGTTCACAGGCCGGTGTATTCAGTCTCAGTCCTGGAGGACTGGAGCTCAGCACAGTGTATACTACCAGTCAAAAGTTTGGACACACCTTCTCATTCAACGATTTCCTTTGTTTTTATTACTGGCTACATTGTAGATTAATACTGAAAACATCACCTA